>KZ308589.1:442707-474867 GCA_000376725.2 Ladona fulva
TAATATTAATTAATTTTCTAAGTATTAAAACAGTTGAAATAGTTAACTGGTTAAGCTACATAAGAATTTAGTTGAAATTGTCATAATGAGTTGCTACAATGATAAAAATCGTTTTTTTTTCAGATAAGAGCACTCGGGACAAGACGCTGGACATAATATGCAAAAAGCAATCTGGAAATCTGCCCTTCCTCCTCAACCTCCTTGGCGTAAGTATTTCTTTCTTTCCTCATTTACTGCTCCATTTTGAATCGTTGAAGGCATTCAACTTCAAAGAATGGGCTGCAGTGTTTCTCCCGGTCTATTTCAACGTCTTTTATCGCCTACTTTAGTCTCCAGGTCTTATTTTCCAGTATCAGATTCGCTACCTGCTAATTGACTGTATTATTTGCTATTATTTTATCCCTTAATTGAAAGGAGAAAATATCCATTTCCCTTAATTGAAAGGAGAAAATATCCATACTGCCTGTTTGATCGTAGATTACTCTTCACATTTACAAGCATCCATTTCTTTATTAGTTTACGTGTTTATAGTCTTATGTTAGAGGAATAGTTTTCAACTCCCTCACTGAAAATTGTAAACATATTTCTAATCAAAATTTCTGTGCGTTATTATTATGCATTTGCGGCAAATAATTTAGTCATTAAGCCCTTAATATCTATGTTCACGGGAGTAAAGGCTCAACATGATTTTTAAAAGGAATCGACCTTTACATAAGCTTCAGTCATCTCAGCACTAAATGCCCCCATTCTTGATCTATGTACAGCCATTAATGCTGGATAATAAAAAAGGAATCTCTTTCTAGTTCAAGTATTCTATTTCGATCCTTGGTTTCGAATTTTTCCGAGATTTGAGCGTTAGCCAATTTCTTGGACGCATGATTTTAAAGGCAGATCATACTTTTGTGAAGCATTTTCGATAATTTCAATAAGTTATATGTTGCCTTTACCGAATTAAGTTTTACTGAATTATTTTAATTAGGTTTTGTTCGCTCATGCTGTTTCTCTTGCTATTTTTCTTTCCCGTTTACTTTTCCTTCGAGAATATTTTCTATATCGGAATAAATTTAAAGAGACGGTTTAACCGACTCATACTACTATTCCAAATTTAGGAAACGCAAGTTTAGTTTTATTATAATTTTTAGCATGTTTATTTTACGGTCACTCGCTATAAACCACCTGCTGAATCTGGTCCATCTTTCTATACTTCACCGAAGTCTAACAGAAAGTCAGTACTCTCTCCGGGCTCCCGGAGAGCCAAGTGGGCAACGCCAAGTTCAACTCCTATGAAAGCGGTCCCGGGTTCGATTCCCGGTGAGGGCCTGCGTGCGAAATGACGAAAGTTGTCGAAGCATTTTTAACCACACTACTACCAGTACTCTCTTCATAACATCTTCCTAATTGCAAGCCTAGCCGGAAAGCATCCCCATATTGTAAGACTTGCCTAGTAAACCGATGTAAGCAATTTTCATGCTGCCTCGTCCCAGATGACACAATTTCCTTTATGTATTTCGCTCCTAATCATGCTAAACCATGATTTGTTTATTTTAAGCCTTTTTCTTTCAAAGTATGGCGGCCAAGGAGAATTTGAAGGATGGAGGAAAATGAATTAAAGAGATTACCTAGTTGATAAAGACAAATATATCACGAGTGTGTTAAATCAATTTTTCAAATTAATGAATGACAATGCGATCCTTCGCAATTCTCGAAAGATCTGGGGATATGTTTATTCTTCATGTTAGATAGTTTGAGAAGAAACAAGAATGAAATATGAATGAGTGATTCTGAAATGTGCTCGATTAATCCAAATTGTTCCGGCTCTGGAGACAAGTTTCCGGAATAAAAATTTAGTTAGCATTCATTAGGAAATTTGACGGGTCGCATTAAGGCCCACGGACCATGTCTGGAAACTCTTCTGCATTTTCAATCGTGTGTTTTTTACGTGTTTGCCCATGAACCAAAATCGACTAGAAATCTTCCTGAACGATAAAGTTTTTGGAACTGTTTTTAAAATTTTGTCTGAGGAAGGTCTTTAGCGCCATCTGAAACTCAAATTCCGAATAATTTCCACCACCTTTTCTGGAACGGTAGAGATCGAATGTCGGAAGAGGTTCCCTCAATTTTTTTCGCTTCCTTTCCTTAGCTCTGACCTTAGCCGTTAGTTTGATATTCCCGTGACTGTGGTCCTTGACTATCGATTAACCCTTTTCCCACCGTCATCGACTTTGAAATTAGGAAGGTAGAGGTAGGCTCCATCTTTTATTTGACGAGGGATTTGAAACGATCTTCAATATTTTAGGAGATAAGTGGGCCCAAATATTTGTTTACGTAGATGATAGTCGCTTAGTATGAAATGGAGAGAAGAGGTGCGAGGGTTCTCTATTTGCTTTGATCCCGTTTCCAAGGGAAACCGAGGTCCTAGAGATGAGTAGGAGTGCGAGAAAGCTGTGGACATAATTGATTTATCTCGCTGCGTAGCAGTGCTGGTGTCCCAAGTGAAATAAATGTAATCGATGGATAGGCGCCAGGATGAAAGTTTAAATACGCTCCCAACTTGAGCTACGATAGACGATTTGCCAATCCTCGCGTTATACGAGATCGTTTACTATTATTACGTTATGGTTGTGGGATTGCGCGCTCTAAGAATCTCCGGAACTTTATTTATCTCATTGTTTTGACGCTCTGTTTCGGTCCGCCCTTATTATAGAGACTTGTTGAACGAATTGTTTTCTTCAAGTCAACACGTGTAAGCTGTTTCAGATGGTGTAGCAAATTTCCATTTTACAAAACAAAGCTCGCGCTCATGATGAAGCGAGCTCCATGTGTTTGATTAGCTTAAACAGTCTCCATGACGCATTCAGTCGTAATTTTCATGCCTCATTTCAGTGTAACTTTCACGAGTGAATTATTTACGTTTGCTGATAGATAATTCACACTGGTAAACAATTTTCTTGCGAGGTTTATCCCCAAGCACTCATTCATTGCATTAACACTTCTGATTCTCTATTTTGATCCAATTTAGTTGCGCTTGAGTAAGAAGTCTGTTCTGCGAAATCCCTTACCTGAACTTCGAGGTTTAAGTCACGTATGCCCCTTTGTCGTAGGTGCCGTGGTCTGAGCTTTAATTAGAATCTAGCCTCGAGTTACTTGAGGGGGGATTTGTAGGAGGATAATTTTCGGTTGTTTTCAAAAACTTGAAACAAAAATATCATTTTAATTAATTCTTTGAATAATACGATTAACATAATGTAGTAATTAATGCGACTAACGACATTGATTTGAGTTTCAATCTTCTCTTTTGTCTTTAGTGGTCGTTATACTCTTTTTCCATTGGTTTCTGATTAAAAGATGCATCAGTTTTCTTTAGCTTTTAGAAAAATAATTGTTTAAATTCAATCTCTTTGACTGATTTTGACTTCTTTGTTTTGTCTCTTAAAAGTGAAAGATTTAAGTCCCATCTATGATGGCATGGAAATCAACTGCTTATATAATTGCAGATACCTGATCAATATTTTATCTTTTCTGTTTAATTTTATCATCCCTTCTATCGAAGATAGTTTTATCGATGTTGCTTGTTTTACTTGATAATTTAAAATATCGTTATATGCTAGCTTTCCTGAGAAATTTTAGATGTCATCTTTTCTGTGATAAGTTGCAAGCATCAATGATTCTTTAAGGGAGGTTTACCGTGGATCCTCACGCAGAGGAACTGCAGTTAAACGTTGATATCATCTTCAAAGTACGCTCAGTTCGTTCAAATTTCATTTCGTACTTTCGAAATATTCTCTCTTACTCAAGTAATTGATTAAACAGTGTCATCGGAACTGGTTCATGATCTATCGCTTTATCTTTCACATTTCTTTCTTTTCACAATCACAAGGGACATGTAATGGGCTACTTGAGTCTTTGAGATTTTCGCTAATTCTTTAGTAAATAACTAGTCTTTATTTTTATGAAACTGTACTGGATAAAGTTACTACCTGCAGTTAGGGCTGATGATTTTTCTATTAAAGGAAGCTTGAATCGTAAAAATCCATCGTATCGTTCTTTACAAATGTTTATCATGCCTCAGATTTAGAAGCATAATTTTTTTTATTTCCCTTTTCTGTATTTTTTTTAAATAATATTTATCCTGACTATGGGATATATATGCTGATCCCTATTCTCTTTTCTTCCTGATTCTGAAGTTTTCGTAGGAATACTATCACAGTCTTATAATAACGATTCCTGTTAATTTTTCAGCTCGTACCATGATACCCCAATTGCCATGTTTTACTCCTTGCGCTAGTTTCAATCGACATTTGCGTGACCGTAATAGCTTCCAGAATAGGAGTCAATATTAATAGCTATCTATTTCTCCCCGCATTAACATTTCAAGGGCCGCTGAAGGGCTTAACTTTGTCGGTACGCCGGAGTCTGCTATTTGCCTCCGAAATTTCTCCCCCAGAAAACTGCCGTCTCCGTAAAAGTTGAGGTGAATGATCTGCAGTCCTCATTCAAATCTCATTAAAATAGGATCTCTCAGAGCGAGGGTTTTCGTTCCTTTCACTCGCGGGGTTATTAAAATGCTGAGAGATATACGTATTTCATTTCTCGGTTAAACATTTCGAATTGCCTGGGAACTTGGACAGCTGTCGTCTCGCTCTTTCCTTTCCATATCTCTTCGTTCATATTGATTCGCAATCATTGCCTCTCTCCAATGAGACTCTAGGACAAAAGTTGGAAGCGACGTCCAGGAAGAAAGCGCCTCGTCGAATTTCCGTGGCGGTTTCAATCCGATCGATTCTTCCTTTGGTGTATAGAAAAGTGAAGGCTCCCTTTCTCCCAAAAGCGGTCGCAGCGTTTCTTTTCTTTCTTCTTTTCCCACGTTTTTCATTTTCTCGCCGCCAATTTTCGCGCTTTTATTTTCATGCATGTCATCTTTCAATGGTTTCAAACTTTTCGGAGTTTATTTTTCTCGTCACGTATTATTCCCTTTTCCTTTCTCTCATTCTAAAAAATGCGTCCAACCTGCCACCCATTCGCTATCATACTGCCTCCCACTAATTAAATAACCTAAATGCTTTAGACAGCACTCCTAAAAGCTAATCTTAAAGCTTAAAAACTGAAATGGACTAAAGTAGTTTTTCTAGTATCCAATTAAATCGATATTTAAATCGAATCGCTACTCGTTCGATGAAAGCGGTCCCGGGTTCAATTCCCGTTAGTGGAATACTTTTAACAATACTACTACTATCTCTAATTGCATTATTTGCAGCCCATTATGTCATCATAGGAGGTAATCTATGCCCAGTGAAGGTAAAAGCGTGCGCACATCTGTTCTAATTTATATCTAACTAGTAGCTTTATTGTATGTCACTCTACTCTCTGGGCACAATATTATAACAGCCGTGATTTCGTTTTATTACTTCTCAATCTTATTTTAATCAAAATTTCGACAGTATAAGCAACAGAAACTGGTAATTGTATATTCCTCGGCCACTCTTTTAATTACTAGTGAAATTTACCACAGTTCATGTACTTTTCAAGAATCGATAGCCCAAAAAAATGCATTATCAAATCGAATGTCTGAATGAATGAATCAGTCGAGTGATTCATTTTCTTCTGCCGCTTCGTAACCTATTCAGTACTGAACAAGGTCAAGTGAATAATCGCATATGTAGAGCCATGCTTGTTCGTTACTTATGTCGACTCATGTACGGCTTTCTTTAGATGCCGAGAAATATCTCTTTCTTAAGCTGTCAAAAAAATTATTTTGTCTGACACCTCTTTTATTCTTCTTCCTTCTTTTGCCCTTGGGGTCGGAGGTCTCGTACTCTGTTATCAATACAGTATGGAAATACTGCTAGGAAATTTAGTTGAAATATAGCATCTGTTATGTCTGATAAATTTTCCCTGTACATACCTGTTCTTTTTTCTCTCCAGAGTGGGTGATTATAAGATTCTCCAATCCTAATTTCCTCCAAACATCTACTTTACCTATCTTCTCTGCTTTACTTATCAAAATTACGGAAGAGGTATATCTTTCCTTTTACATTTTATTAAACGAATCCTTTGAAGTAGGAGTCAAGAAAGGCCATGTCCCTGTTTCTCTGTGACGAGATAGTATTCTCTCCTTTCCACTTGTTTCCACTTTTTTTCTTCCTGTCCGTCACGATATTATTTGAAAAGCATGATTTTCTCTTTTATGCCTATCCATCTTTCTCCACTTTTCTCTCCCTTTTCCCCTCCAACATGGGCTGCCGCATTCCTATTTAGTATTGAATCAAAGGGGCGGAAAGGGGCTTTCGCAGTGCGCTGCCGTCCCAGTCGCCATCCGTTGCGTGTCGCCCAACACTTTGAGGCCTCTTTCTTTTGAGGCCACGGACGGACGCCACCCTGTTGGTGACCACGTGCTCGTCGTGGGAACATTTACCGATCGAGTGACTGGTTGCTATCGGGACTTCCGCAAACGCGGATTTCAAATTTAGGCGATGCCTCCTCATCGGAGTCGTGGGATGAACTGAAATACTCCCGCGGCTCTTTTTGAAAACGTTAGTCTCCGCATCGTACGGAAAGAAAAATCTCGGGTTCCTTCGACGCCCTATTTTCCTGGGCCACGCGATGATTCTGGACCGTTGCGTGTCCGGATATCAATGGACGAATCGATTTCTTGGTGACTCTTTCTTTTTCCGGGGGATTCATCCGGAGTGGAAAATGCGGAAGAGCCGGTCGCCTCCATATCGATCGGATGAACCTCGATTTTACGTGACTCGATGATATGTCGCCTGAATATGTTCGGCAACTCGACATGGCTATCTTAGCAATAAAAGAAAATGGTATCGATAAGTTCGGTTTGGTTTCAGGGGACACTCTAGTAAGATTGAGATTGTATAGACATTGCTCTACAATGCTGCATTTGTGTCGTTGTTTTATTATTTTTTTGCCCGTAAGTTTTATTCGTCTGTTTTACGTCGAAAAGGATTCACTTGACAGATAGTGTTGTCATAACACAAAATTCCAAAGTTTCGGAGGATTCCCCGAAAAGATTAGGTAACTGAGGTCTTACAATGTTTTCACAGCTTAGCAGTGATAATAATTATTATTACTACTTTTTAATTATTTCTAGATATCTAAAATTCTAATTTGAGCTATTAAGGATTTGCATTCTTTCTTTGATTAAACACTCTTTTACCCTTAAAAAATAGTAATTCATAAAAAAAAATTTCAACTGGAGCTAAATCTTCACGGCTTTGATGGAGGATGATGAACGGAAATCACGCCTTTTAAGACGCGGGGAGAGAAACCAATCAAATATGAGCAGATTAATGCTACTCATCTTTGATTGTCACCTATTTTATTGGGCTTATCTTTAAACTCCGAGACGCTAATTATTTCCCTGGAAATCCATGAGAAAGAAGACTCTCGATTCTATGTTGCCACATTTATAGTATTGGTTCAAGATCTATACCGATCGATCCCCGAGCAGTCTGAGTAATATTGCTAGGAATCGATTCCAGTTCGGGAGTCGATTTGAGGCCGGTGGCACGATGTAAATTTAGAGTTGACTAGTGCAGCACTTAAGAAAGAAATAAAAGCAAAAGCATACAAGTGGCAACATGGAGTTGAGAAAGATAGTTTAATTCTGTGGAGATAATGAGTGTCTCTTCATTTACAGAAAGCCGCTTGAATCTAGCCATCTTTGATTGGTCTCCATCCCCGCCCCCCAGAATACCTAAATTTTCCTGCTCATCCCTCTCAGCCTTAAAGATAAATTTAATAGACCATAGTATTTTCACTATTGCAGAAGTGTTAGCGTTTTATAGCCGCTTAATCTTTTTCGATAAGCAAAATTTATATTTTAAACATGAAGTCCTATCGCCAATTTCCCGCTCTTATCCTTGCATATACCAACCACCTATTTTAGGTTTCATCAACGTATCTGTAAAAAAAAACTTGAGATCATGACAGTTAAATATATATTACCTATTGCAGGAATATTTTTTTTCTTCCATACGATAAGCGTGATCGTTCTTCCATAGACCATCCATTTCGTCTTTAGGTCTTTAGGTATTTGACATTTTTCCTTCAGAGGATTGGCGGCAGCACGAGTGAATTAATTCCTTATTACTATAGCTTAAGTCTTCGGTTTGCTATTGTAGATATGATAAAAATAAATTCTTCATTTATCTCGCTTAGTTCGTAAACCCTATCTGCTTGCGATAAGTAGTGACGGAGATATCTTGTGGTATTCGGTACCGCTATTACGAAGAAAGTTTTCTAAAAACTTACATTTTCCAATAAGTAGCGCCTATGGGGTCATAAGAACAAGCATTAAGCATCGCTGCTACGAGTAAATTATTTAGAATATCGCACATGTTTCGCAACCAAATTTTGTATTAGTGTGAAGGGCTATTCTTGTGAAAATCTTGTTTCAAATTCATGTATGATAGTGTGAAAACGAAAGCGGTAGATTTGATGATCGCCAGTCCTGTTTCCTTAACTAACAGACAAGTGTTATCGCAGAAATACCAGTTTTGGTAAATTTCATTTTCAGGTCTTGCCTTTCTCAGTTTTCTGTCTTTCCTAAAGATTTATCTTCGCCGTTGAAGATACTTATGGACCCAGATAGAGTTGCTCGTGTTAGGAAAGCCTCTGGAGTAATGTATGTGATTTCTATAGGATATTTAGCGTAGTTTCACTTACAGTTTTAAGTTTTCACGTTATTAAATTTCTCTCGATGTAAATTTTTTGTTAAACATTTGGCCCTGATGGATCTTAGTTTAAGAAAGATTCATTTTTATTTTTAATCTACACCACAGAAAATAATTTCTTTCGTAGTTTTTTAACGTGTCTTTCGTAATAATTTTACCACTATATTATGGACTCCACCATTGAAGATGTTTGTTTAAATTTTGTAATGCCAATTATTTTTATATTAAAATTAGGGCTCTACGATTATATATATTTAATGTTATGGCAGAGAGTTTTTTCTGATTAAGTAATCTGATTTAAAATCCTCGGTATATCGCCTTGTCGTAAGAAGATGTAAAGAGGCCCGTTCCAAATTTCACGCGATAAATATCCTATACGGAGCAGGCATCTGATGCATGCGTGTCTAACAACGTCATGGCCAAATATCTTTTTCCTGTTCGTGTTCGTGATTCGTATTTTTCCCACTAAAACTGAAACGGTGCGATATTTTTCCGGAAATTTTGAAAAGAGAGATGAAGGCAAGATGGAATAAACGTGACCTTTTAAAGCATCAACTATCTCTGCTGCTTTGGTATTGCGACAGGGATAAACGCCGCGTAATGTGTGTCGTAACTCATCAAACTGGAATCTTAGGAAGAGGAACGAAGCTTGAGGTTCGTTGTTTTGATGGATGCATAAAATGATCGTCAGTCAGTTGTGAGTTCAGGCGTATCGCATATATTTACGGTGTCGTCGTATTTATAGTAGCAATAAAACGTCTCGGGAGTGACGAACCTGTGGTACGCGTGCTCCCAGTGCCACGCGAGACAATTTTTTGGCACGCGGAACTCTAATTGCACTATCTTTTTATATCTTTCAGTTAAAACTTTCAGTTCCAAAGTAAATAGGTGCGAATTCCATTAGTTAGTAATAGTTTTTCGTCGATAAAAATTTTTTTGCTCATCATCAACGTAATAACATGGATATTGTCAATATCTCACAGTTTTGGTTTGGCTCCACCTTGGCACGCAAGTCTTATTTTTATCAAATAGTGAATTCTTTTGACTAATGGTCCGCCATTCCTGAATAATGCTCTGAGCCCTGGTATTTTTCTTGGTAATTCTTGGCTTACAAAACGTTTTCTCATTCCTCTAAAGCTGTAATTCCTCTTCTGTATTGAAAGGTGTAAGTGGGAGTATTCCTCGTAATTTCCTGTTCTCATCACGGGGTTTCCGCTAGTACTGATGCTGATTTCTTTCCGTTCTTCCAGCCTATTTGCGTACTTAACCGCCTTTCTCCCACAGTACTGCTTCCATCTTTTCGCTGTAAACTCGCTGTATATTTCTGTTTTCATTCCACAAAGAGCTTCCCGTTTATTGCTTTACCCACATATATTCTCAGTAATTACATAGTTGTGACATAAAATGAGAGTTGCAACAAACTAAGATATTGAAGGCAGAAGAAAACTTCCGAAATAATATACTGAGAGGTGATACGTAATTGCAAATTGAAAGCTTGGGGAGAGCAAGGAGCTGAGAGTTTCTGCATGGAATACGAGTTTGATGATAATCCCGGTCACGTCAGACCTTTTTCTGTCAGTGTTCTTCGCTCGTTAACTTTGAAAGTTATGTATAGTCTCAAATTTGTGATATTACTATTTAAATGACAAAAATATTATGGATGAAATCAGCTGTTTCGGTCTTTTCTTCCTTGTACTTAACTTTTTAATATTGTTATTCATAAATGTTGTACTAGCTGTCTTAGAAACAATATCGATGGTTAAAATTTAAAGGCGATAAATGAAATAAAATGCGTTTGTTAATGGATAAACTGGCGGTTATTTCTTTCAAATGACGGGAAAATGAAAAACTAAGTAAAAATTAAATTTTTTGTGACAGCCTTTACTTATTGATTTTAATGAATGCTATAAGTTTCTAGAATGGGATGCCTCCTGCTAATAACTTCTAAGAAAATAATTTATCTAAAAATAACATTTTATGTTATCCGGGAACACAACTCATCAATGACCCATCGAGAAAATATTTTAGCACCTCTAATTCGAAACCAACAAGAAAGCACTCTTATAATTTCCACAGAGTAAATCTTTATTCGTTACTCACTTTTTTATGTGGAAATTATAAGGTTGTTTTCTTGGATGTGGCTCCGTTCCACATGGTTTAGCCTGACCGCATCAAATCTACTTCAAACTATCATTTGGAAGTAAATTTTAAATCTCATTCTTATTGTTGGATTAAACTTATTAGGACATTGAATAAAATGTTTTCTTCATGAAGGAGGGAGAAAAAAGGGGGCTTTTAATTCCCTCCTTATTCGTCTAGCATACTTTGGAAAAATCTGTTTTATGTGGGAAAACAACTGTTTCGAGGTAAACCCAGCGTTTAGCGGTCGACAGGTGCTTGTTATCTGAGCAGGTACCAGTCGGGAACACCTCCCTCACTATGTCCAGTCTCTTCTGTTCCCAGGGGTCACTCGAGATTAAATGCCAATCACTCCCGTGGGGTCACGGAAGTTGGGAGTCTCCCTCCTATTCCAGGATTAGGCAAGGCCGTATACCAAATGCAAGTTCGAAAGGAGGACGTCGGCAATGCATTGCTCGCGTGTGTGTCGGCTATGTAAGAGAACCCTTCTAGGAAAATAGGTTGCCTAGAAAAAGGTTTTTGATTTAAGGTGCGGAAAAGCGCTTGGAACCATTCACCGAACTCGCGATTGTTCCGATGAGATCGATTAAACCTTTATTAAGAGTTCGGAAAGTGCTAAGAACTTGGCGTTTTCTAGAATAAATTTCCTTCCGAATTCAGACCTCTGCTATTGTCATTAATCGAGCACTTCTTAGAAGTAGCGAAATAAAGGTTAGCTTAATTTCTAAGGATTGATCTCTATGGCGCCGTTTGGAAAAGATGGCATATGTTCATCATATTCAAAATCAACGTTCTTTTACTTAAATTCGTGGTCCTCCTCCGATATTTTACCCTTTTGTCTAATCTTTATCAACTCTTTTCATTTTAACATCCAACGTTCTTTTTTGTCATTTTTTGTTAGTAGTGATGGGACGATAAAAAATTACCGATTCCGATAAAAATCTACAACTCTAAAATTCCGATTCCGACCTGAAATTTGTAAAGCTTCTTTATTTATTCTTAGTTGCTGTTATTTGGGAGATAAAGGCTTAATGAATGAAATATATTTATTGATGGAAGATTCAATAGAAGAATTAATACGAAAGATTTTAATGTAGGTTATCCTTTTATTGAAAAACTTGGGTAAAAGTTTAAAGAAAAAGGGGAAAATTTTCTTTATTTAAATCCTAAAATTCTGAACAATAACTGGAGATTATTTTTATATTGCCTAATTTGAATTATAATTATAAAATTAATATAAAATGGATGAATTAAAATGTTTATATAAAGATATAAAAATTAATATATAATTTAAAGTAGAAAAAAAACAAGAATTAATGGGCTTTACGTAAAGTTCTAGAATCGGATGTAAACTAAGGTTTTATATTTAATCAATAATATGTTAAATAATTAACATTCACTAACACCTAGGCGTTCTTAGAATCCATATATTTTAGGTTTATAGAGAGCTCAATTAGTAGGTATTCATCACCCGAAGTGGAAGGAATTCTTGGAATAGAAAGATTGAGATTTAAATAACGAATTCCAAAGTATCGTTTTTGTAAATCGGAAATTAGGTTCTAATCTAGGTAAAATCTCCAATGTCAATGCTTACACCGATTCCAGAAAAGTTCCGACTCCGATTAGTGCATCGCTATTTGTAAGAGACTGCACTTTTATTGATATTTGTCCTAGATCACGGTGTCAGTATTTCACTGCAATTTTTTGTCCTGCATTTTTGTAATGCAATTTTGGAGCAAAAATAGTTCAGTATTGCCATGGAAACGGTTGCGTTCGGAAGAGTTAAAGAACTGAATTTTTAATGTGACAAGAAAGAAGCATGACTTCTGTAATATGGGTTGGCCGATGGATCATCATGAGATTTGAATCATCCTGTTCCGTTCACGGTGTTAACATTCTGCGTATTAACGGCTCCAAACGGTTAGCAAACTCGCTAACTTATTTTATAGCAGGTGAGAATAGCTTCTGTTATCACCTTAACGGTGTCGTGTGTCCCTTATAGAATATATTTAAATGCGTTTGATGTAAACAGAGTCCTCTACGCCGTAAGTAATTGGCAGTTGTTTTTAAAGTAGGTTCCTATGTATGTGGCAATCAATGTGCTCGTTGACTAAAAGTGCGCTGTAATTCTCCTGTGGCATATTTTGTCATTGACTCTTAACTTAGATATTGCGTTGGAAAGAAAAGTGTTTCCAAAACGTTGGGAGTTGCTGACAATATCCTTCTTGCTTCCGTATTTACCACACGCCGAAAGGCGGCTTGCAGGGTATTTATGTAGATGTATTTACTTCGTGACTTCTCTAAGTTTACTATTCTCTATTTACCTATCTACGTTCATACGTTTTCTATTTATATTTTTATAATATAATAGAAATTCGCGCACATAAAACGTGTGAGTAACCACTCCTATCTCCAATCAGTTACATGTAATCGATATTGTGGTTCATCTGTTATTATTAGAATTCCTTGCACCGTTGGAAATCTAGAAAAACTATGCATAATGATTTTCATTTCAGCACGGAAGATGTTCCACTTATCGTATTTTCTGTTAGGGTGAATTGCAAATTTTTTATTTATCAAATTTCGTTATGTAGTGATGACGAAAGAATAAACGTCAGTTTTAAATATCTTCAAGTGCATGCTTTGAATAGGTGTTTGATAAATTTGCTCGAAATGTCTTAAGAACTTATGAATTAGTTTTCCCATTGAAACGTTGTTGAAATCTGCTTTCGTCGAAATTATATAGGCTATCTTTCTCCGAGTAACTTTGTTCGAAATATTTATTTTCTGGAGGATATCTAACAAATCAAGCACTTGATACGCATTCGTTTAGTTGAGAGGCAATTGCCTCTCAGCTAAACGAATGCGAAGAAGGAAGGAAGAATGAAATTATCGACTTTAGTTGTGTACAATTTGTCTTTTTGGTATAGCAGAACTTGGTATGTAATTAACAGTGAAATGAAATAATGGAAACAACCATAATGTTGATTGAAAGTAGGAGGAATGTTTAATTTTATCTGCCTGAAAAATTGCTGTGGTCTGGTCCGAAAACAGCAATTGACTCAACTCAAGCTTTGCAGAAATGAAGGGGGAAAACGGAAAATAACTCGTAAAAAATTTTATAAGAATTAAATACTAAATATTATTATGATTATTGTTCTAAGACTGGAGAGAAATTACTTCTACAGTTATTGTAAACGATGCAAAGTTTTTACTCCTGGCAATTTTCAGACTTGCAACATTTTGCGACAAAGTGAATAATTCATTACGGTGGTGCTTTACGGAACTGGCTAATTTCTGGCACCAATGGCCTTAAAATTTTTATTTTGGCACGGTCCTCAAACACACTTGACCAAAATTTATCAGAATCATAGAGAAGCATTAGCGTTTTATGGAGTAAACTTTTATAATTGAAAAATTTCTTCTTACTCCATCAGGCATTTCTGCGGTGCTAGTAGCTCGTCCGATAAATTAATTTATTATTATAATTTAAGAGCTTGTAAGTTTTATTTATATTGAGAAATATTGGGAAAATTTACTGCTGCAACGACTGGACCATTTATTTGCTTTTAAAAAAAATTATAAACTTCGGTTCCGATTCTCTTTTTGGTATTCGAATGTGTTACAGCCAAATTCGTGCCCGAATCGCGCTCCTTTGTGAATTTAATGATGATTATTTGACTTATACTTCAGTTAAGTTTTGTCTCTTGCATCTATTATCGCTCATGATATATCTGAATTTGTGAAAATTACTGATCGAACCCCCTTCCTCTTTCGTCGTGTAGAGTTTCTTCTAATCCTTCAATGAATTTTAATCTAGATGGTCTGGTGGAAAGAATTTGTCTTAATTGAAAGCCAATTAAAATCTCATTCCAAGGTAACTCCTATTTTTACTTATCTCCGAATAAAATTATTCTCAGCTGCTAAGCAACCCGAAAATAGAATCCTGGCTGATCCTACACTCTAAAACCTTAACCTTCCTTCAACATCGCCACTGGATTGAACTCTCCGGAATTAGATCGTCTTAATTTCCTTGCACGTACTCCGAAAGAACCAATAAACGCTGCAGTCAAAAGCTCGCGTCTTGCTCCCGCCGTTGGACAGAGGTTTCCCAAAAGGAACGTCAGTTACGTGCGCGCTTCACAGCGATATCCTTTCGGACGATTTGGCTCTCGCGCCGAAAGACTAGCATACTACATCGGCCGTCGTCCTGAAAATAAAGGTCGTTTTAAACCTAATGGCACGAGGAAGCTGCAACACGGAAGGGTTCAAAACCATGCATTGTTTACCTGCAAAGGTCGCATTTTATCTAATAGTTGGTCCGATTTGTGTTTCAATGTCGCCTCCTAGACTACCATTGTCGTCGCGACGTTAATACGCCGCATCTATCCGCTTGACTCTACGCCATCTCCCTAAAAACTCACATTTTTCAATCGTTTCCGTGTGTTTCCCGGGGGAATTCCCTTGGCGAAACGGGGAGTGCGCTGATTCTGAAATAACCGCCCCAGTATGAAATGATAATCTTCGCGTCAGAGCAGCATAGGTGAAGCGAATAGAGGACGTTTGCTTCCTTTTTGCCGGACAGCTGTTTGGCGGTGACTCTCAATTTCATCTCTAAGGGGATGTGGTCTTTTTATTACTTGGAAAGTAAAACTGATTTCAATTTGGCGGAAGTTGCGGAAGTCTGCGCTGACATCTCGGAGTTGGATTCAAAGTTTATGCTTGATGGAGTGCGTATAAACTTACCATTCGCGGCAATTTGCGTCATACTCTCTTTCTGATAATATCGTAGTTTTTGTGGGCAGGTTTTTTCCTTATACACGAGCGTATCGGAAAATTTGGATTTTTCAGTCCCCCATTGGTTGATCCGAATTCATAGAAAAATTGCTCTTTAGTGGGAGATTTAATTTTCCAGCCACAATGAAAATATTAAGAAGTATCAACCTAAATTACCTCAAATCTCCTAGCGAGTATTTTACATTCGTATCTATCTTTGAAAATCATAGGAAAACTGTTTTGTTTTCATACTCACCGTTTGTTTTGTCATTTTCCGCCTCGAAACTTTTCCTCTTTGGAATGCGAGAGCTTGCTGGCGCTTAACTAGCTATGTGCATTGCCCATCCAAACGTTGGACCAGATGGAGAGATAAATTTATCTTCTATGACTAAGTAAATACATTTGAAAATTCTGCGAAACCACAACTTATTCTCACTTTTGTGAGTGAACATATGGTATATTTTTCTTGATGAACCGTGAATCTATTAAACGTAACATTTTATGAGGTAAATACCGAAGGCCTTGAAACTACGATAAAATTCTCACAGAACAATTATTAGTGTAGCAAAATTCTTCCTAATTGAAAAGTGGTAGATATTATTTAGAACTTTGAAATTTTATGCTATAAGATCTCAAAACTACTTCGCAGTGTCATGGTAAAACTGAGAATGAGAACAGGAAAACCTATAAACAAACGACTTGCTTATTTCTTAGGCTGTTTAGCGTTGGCTTATTGGTTTCACTGAAAGGGTTCGAATTTTTAAAATGCCTGAAGAAAAAAGACGAATGAGCGTCAATTTCTACGACTCAATTGTAGCTAAAGCTTTTCTTTGAAGCAAAGGCATCATCATATGCTGCACTATTTAATCTACCTAGATAGAGAATTGGTAGAGTAGCAAGTTCCTTTGATATTATAACGGATAGTTGACGGTTTCCATAGCCATCGCATCCTTATCTCTTAAGTGGACAGATTAAAATAGAGCAACAACCCGGTGCAGTTTAGCTTGCGGAAGGAATGGATTACGGGCTCAATCCCAATCTCTCCTCCAAAATAGCCCTTGCTTTTTCCCAAGCATCACAGTTATTTTCGCTAACCACCCCTGCCAATAAGAATTTCGGTCATTTAATGTTATATTATTTTATTTATCGATCATGGAATAGGAACACTGTGAGCTCTTCATTTTATTATTACAACTCTTCTCATTCTGTTTAACGTAACATTATGAAAATTACAATTTTTTTGACGTAATAGTATTAATTATGAAAATACTTTATTCTTTGGGGTAATTTATAAGCATGATACATCATGTTATACATAAATATATCGTGTCATATTTTCATAAATCACATCATACACAGTATTCTACTTAATAAAACAAATCGCCACCCTAGCATTTCATTAATCCTACGTACTCCCATCTAAATTAGGTGTACGAACCATACATAGTCCAACTAGTCTATCTGCATGAAACAGAATCTTGGGGCTCCCGGATTGCCAAGTTGGTAGCGCGTTCGCCATGATGAAAGCGGTCCCGGGTTCTATTCCCGGTTGGGACTTAATGCGCGAAATGGCTTTAGCTGTCGAAGCACTTTTAGCAGAAATGCTAGTACTACAGCATCTTAAGCATTAGCGTTACATAGCCTGCTCTGATACTGAGAAAGAAATCAGAGAAATAGATGCTAGATATAGTCGTTTTAAAAATGCATTATTTCCGCGAACGAATACGCGAAAGTAATCGATTAAGGAAGTAGAGCTATGGTGCATACATCCCCTGTCACATTCCCAAAGACGGCTTGCAGGGTACATATGTAGATGTACCTAAAAACAACAAAAATACTTGAAATGGACATGGTAAATTTAATGTTATAGGGATATGGAGAAAATAGTATTTGAATTTATAAATTTAAAGCAAGATTTTTCATGATCTCACGTTTTCATTTTCCGTGCGTCTCTCGGTTTCACGAATCCAAATGTATTTTTATCAGTTAGACTGCCAGATTAAAAATTTCCGATGACGTACATGCTGATTCCCCCATCGAACTGTTACGGACACAGTAAATCAAAAGCGTCAGGTGCATGCTCCTTTTACATCAGAATTCGCATCCGGCTTGTTTTTATAATCCAAAATCTTTTTCTGTATTTATTTCCATTTGGCTCTTTTATCCCTCTCTCTCTCTCTCTTTCGAATGATCTATTTCTCCTACTTTATTTTGATTTCCGACTTGGAGGCCGTTTGATAAATTCCTCACGAATGCTAAAGTTCACTTTATTTCGATTTGTAAATATCAGCAGCTCCATACGTTTCAAGCAAAACCAACCATGGCGTGTCATAATTATTCCATCGCACATTTATTAACGTCTTTGATACGTGAGATCTACCTTCTTCTTTCTAGGGATGGAATTTTTTAATGAAAATTTAACTTTACGTGGCTTGGCACGATAAGGCGAGCACCTAGGAAAAATCCCCCGCGAATGGATAGAGCAACCAACCGGCAATAGGGAGACCTGGGTTCGAGTCCCGGTCCTGTCAGACTTTTTTCGTGTCCGTTCCTCCTAGGGATTTTTCCTAGGTGAGATCCTTATAGCAATTCGTGGATCCTCTGAGACGTTTATGGCTCAATCCTACTTTATTACAAATAGAGAATCACATCATTCACAGCCAAGTGATAAAAGCACGATTGAAAAGTTATAGCGAAATTGTATTTCTAGCCAAAACGTTTGTATCATTTCTAATTTTTGTGATTACTTGAACTAGTTCCGCTGAAATCTTGACGCAGGTTTCTATTCTTACGCTCTCCATGCACACTAATTAATTAAGGATTCGTATCCCGACTTTTTTTCTGTTTGTAGTTTTAGATGCTCATTTTTTAATTCATAAATATTTTCTTCGGTTAAAGATTTAGGATACTCTTTGATTATATTTTAAATCGTTTCATATATCTCACCAATGGTTACACTAATTTTAATTTTTCATATTTTACTATTATAAAAAGAACTTTTCCGAATGTTTCGTTTTATAGAAGATCGAGATTATTTAAATATTCAACGAATATGCAGCTTTGCATTTTCTGTGGGGAAAAGCGCTCTCTTAATCTAATTAGAAGTAAGTGGGACAATTCAAGTGCCTTCCCGTTGTGATGCAACAGCTCATGAGCTTTGGCTTCATCTCGAAAGTATTAGCTAATATTCTCGCCTGCGTCTATTTATGATTTCTCATCAAACCATATTGCGCTCTTCCGATGAGTATGATCTTATCCCATATCAATGAAAAGATTCTATCCTAATTATATCTTAGAGTATATTATCTCTGAAATTGTTTATATTAAAATCTCCTCTAGAAAAAAAACTCGTTTGTTATTAATTTATTAAAGTGTATTGCATGGCACAAAACTTAAGGATCTTAAATGTATTCAATTTATTCTGCCTCCTCACTAGTACTTTTTAAATGTATGGAATAACGACAAGCTTTATAATCTTCCTTTTTATTCTCCTAAAGCTTACTATAGAGATTAGATTAATCAAGTATATATCAAATATGTAAATAAATCAATAATCAGCAGTTATAATTTTGGTGTAGATAATAAAACTTAATTGTGAATTTAATATGGCTTTTAAGTTGAGGGAATATCACGAATTTTGTGTGATAGTTTTATGTAGTTGTTTACTAGTTTACGTTATATTTAATTATGTAATGAAGTTGTTTACGACATAAGGTATCAATGCATAAACCTTCAGACTATTATAGATTAAGCTTCTCTCTCTTATTTTATCTCTCTCTCTCTCTCTCTCTTTATTTGCAATTTTGTCTTATTTAATGTTGTATCTTACGTTATTTTTGAAGTTTTTCTTGGCTAATTAAGCTCTATTGCCTAATAGATATATTTCTATATATCGGCCGCACTAATGGGTAGAATCACGCGCTAGGCGCTTCTCCAAGGAAGCGGCAAAATAATATTAAAACGGGCATTTTTATGAAAGACGTTTTATTTGGAAAACTTATTAATTTCTTTGAGCAGAGGCTCATTTATCTCTTTCATTGCTAATGATTTTAGCTAAATTAAAGTAAAATGACTTCAGCGTCGGCACATTTTATTTTATTTATACTATTTTTTTAGTAAACGGCGTCAAAAATTCTAAGGTAAAATAACCCGTGGCGGTCTTATCTCTTTATAATACAGATATTTTATCCTAATATATTCTTCATTTCTTTGTATGGAGCAGCATAATTAAAAATTGTTTTCGTTTACCTCTTTCTGGCATTGTGAGTGAAGATGCTTCTTCAGGTGTATGTTTCTCCGGTTTGATTCATTTTGATCGCATATTTTTCTATTCTTCTTTTTATTCTATCTTCGCTCATATCTATAATGCACTACCGTCTTGATTTTCCTTTTGTATTTCGTTATCCGTGAGTGATGGTTCCAGGAAAACAAGTAGTGTTAATGCTCATTGTTCTCTCTGCTGTGTAAAGATTATGCGGATATCATCGTTATCTCTCTCTCTCTCTCTCATGCCACTGTTTATTCATGCATTCGTTACTTTTATGCTAGCGGCCTCTATTGTTTCCCTTCCGTAGCAGCCATTGTGGGTTAGCAAACTTTTGTCGTTCGATAAACATCATACTTTGACCATTCTGCCAGTCCCCCAGGCCTTATTTCTAATGTCAGACTCTCACAATATGAAGTTAGAGAGGCACATCTTCCGTAATATGGCAGCTCATACGTTTCTGCTGTTTGGACTGGCATCTTAGTTGTTGTTTACCTCCCGCAACGCAAAGCCGTCTCTCTTTCTCCTTCCCCTCTCACCATTAAGACGCCCACCTCTGCATCCCCCACAAAATCCTCTTTATCTTTCAAAGGCGCTTTCCTCTAAGGAAAGGGAATCTGGCCAGATTGTGGGAGGGATACGGAGAAGGCACCATGCCACCTGCTACTGTTCTCAAGGTAGGAAGAGCTATTCCTGAATTATCGACTTGCCTACATCTTCACGCCTTACTTGTCATCGCCCAATCTTTCTCCCTCTGTTTACGCCCTCGCCCTATTAACTCAGATAAGGCCACCGGAAGGTTCGCAATGCTTTCCTTCATTATGCAACGATCTTCTGTTGGTGATCTTCCCTTGCGCTGCCCCGGATCCGCTCTTCGCCCACGACCGAGAGGGAGCCACGCCCAATAACTCATGGGGAACTGGACCCGGGCCAGAGGAGTGTCTGTCATTGGGGAAGTCGATGCTGAGATGACATCTCCCCATCCAATGGCATTTAATGGCATCTTAAAATAACAGAATCCGCTAAGATTTTCACGTCTGTTTGTTTTTTTAGCAAAAATATCTTTCGCTATATTTTTCGGGCCTCATGTTTGGAAATGCGGTTCATTTCTAAACTTTGCAGTATTTATCCTGAATAATTCGCCAGCGTCCGCGGCTTAGGTATTAGGATACATTGCTTTGTAGTGTTATGGTTTAGGGTTCGTCCTCTGGGAAGGGAATGGATACAGTCGATAATGGGTCAAAGGTTAATCGTAAGAGAGGCTCGTTGTGTTCCCTCAGTCTCACTCTAGTCGATTGAAATCGCCTTTAAAAGCGTGGTTGATTAAGGCTACTATGTTTTCATCACTAGTTAATATTTTGATTTTGATGTTAAACAATTCAAATACTTCTAAAATCAAAATAAATATTATTCTAGCGATTGAAAACGTTGCAACTAATTAACCGCAAATAATTTCTTTCAGATACGTGACAAATATCCAATAATTAGTTAAGGGTTATGTTAGGACGATGGTTGATGTCGGATGTAATGCTTACCATACGTTAGAAATACAAAAGGCAATTCGAAGTCGAAATCAATAACGGTCTGAACGCTCCTCGTGCAATAAAAAATTTGCCTAGTTTTATGTCTGCACAATTCACAGGATTGTTGTCCATCAGATACGATTAAAAATAACTGTTTGAATCTCAATTATATGTAGAAATATCATTATGTAGAATTATATGTAGAATCTCAATTATATGTTGGATGTAGAAATTCTTTCTTACAATATTTTTAAATGGTTGCTGACAGTTATATTTCGATCGTTACTAAAAATAACTCATAAATTGTCAAATTTAATAATATAATTTTATTTGAAAATAACTTTTTCAAATGACCTATTATAAATCTAAGGGGTATAATGGAACAGTAACTGTTGATCGAAAACTAGCTCTTAATATAGAAATATTACAATTAAAATTGCAAAAGAGTTCTGTGGTGAAATCTGGCGTCCCATATTCAGGACAGTGTTCGCAAGTTTAATACGTATTTGAGAAGGGATATATTGGGATTTTTGGTTGATCGTAATTTATGACTGGAATGACTTAAAAATATAAATCATTCGAGATTATGTATAGGTCCTTTCGTGCAGGACCTCGTGATGTATTGATGTCATTCTTTTATCGTTCATAAAATCATTCCAGTGCTAACCAAAATATCGGAAATCGTAGAGACCCATTATTCATAGAATCTAGGTTAAGTTGCTGACTTTTATGATCGGTTTGGGAGACCTACTTGGAAGAAAAACTTGGAGTGCTGTCTAAAAAAATAAAGGATTTTAAAATTTTCATGCAAGATAAAATTAACGAATAATTTAATGTACTCGTGTGTGAGATGTGAGATATTTTGTGTGTGATGTGAGATGCATTTTACCGATAGGTTTAATAATTAAGTTTTATATTAGATGCGAAACCCCGGATGTTGTGGATAGTAAAAATAACATACAAGGAAAGGGATTTAGGTGACTTGGCACGATAAGGCGTGCACCTAGGAAAATAAAAATAATGTTAATGCCTCTTGCTTTCTTCGGTTATGTTTAATATTATGATTCTGATCTTAGAGTAAATTTCCTGAAATGTTTTATTCAAGTAAGTTTTTCTTATTTCATGATCATGTAAAATAACTTCGATCTTAAGAAATTATCTTCAAACTTTCAAGTGTTATTTTATGTGTGTGAAGGTGTTTGAATTTATAACGATGGCTAAATTGAACAATTTTACTAAACTACTGTATTATTTTTTTATAAGCATAAATTTACGTAACTTGACTGTATCCGTGTGTTAGATATCATTGCTAATAGATTGGATTTACGATGATTCATTTGACCCAAAGAGCTAAAGGTGAAAGGTATTCTTTCGCCTATTAAAAATAATATATACAAAAGAATAAAATCGGCAAATATACGAGAACATTATGGGTGTCATCTTGTTTATTTTTAGAAAGCGTCGCATATGATATTTATTGGTAAGATTTCACATTAAATGAAAGCGATATATTCCTATAATAAACAGATGTTTACCCACACGGTTCGCAGCGCGAACATGAGTTTTTGTTGTGGAAGAATTTGAAGCTTTCTGAGAGTTATCTTCTTGACGTGGTAGAACTTGATTAACGATATTAATTGGAGCCTTCAAATAAGAAAGGATTAATTTGAAATATTATTGTCAAGGAAGTTGAGGAGCAGACCCTTTATTGTGGAGTTCTGGCATTATTCCAAGATGTAATTTTTCGACCTTCAGAAAATTTCCTTGGCAACATCAAGATTGTTTATTTAAATTGGTGCATGCACAAAATATATCTTATGAATGAATCATGAATGGGCATGAATCATTGTATATATAGTTCCATGTTTTTTTATCATCCTTCCATTGCAAGTGGCAACATTGAAAGATGCAAAGGTTTTAAGTGCCCATGATCGATGCAGTTCAAGAATCAACTATTTGTTAATCTTACTAGCCCAGAATTCTTTTCGTGAAGCACCTATTACATGTTATATTACTCAGTTATGTTGCTTTCCGATGTTGATTACTACTCCTTAATTGATTACCACGTAATTCAAATCTTATGGCTCCAAAGAATACCCGTCGTTGGAAATTTATTAGCCTTAAAATCATTTTAATGCTCAAATATACATCTAAATAGAGTTCTTCACTATTCTTGAAGTATATCACAGATCCGTTGTTGCCAAACCTTATACCACAGTAAGCCAAATCTCTTTAGAAATTATTTTCGATATTAAGTAAATGATTTTAAAAATATAGGTCTTATTAATTTATTTCATCTGCTCATTATTTCCAAGGTAAATGCCGTATTTAGATTTCATATTTTTAAAAAATTGCGAATAGATAATCATCGAATTTATCAGTTAATGTTGGCGTTAGGGAGCCGCTCGAAAGTTACTGAGAATCTAACAATACGCTACATTGGTTGTAGATGATTATGTGGTGAAAGCCCTTCCTTAAAGGGAGCATATCTTATTTCAATGAATGATGACTCTGTAGAGGAAATTACTTGTCTCCCTTCGGAGCTCTTTAAGTAAAAAAAATAACCGTATTTCCTTTCCCTTATCGGAAGTACTCGTTTAAACAGTAAGGATCTGCTCTTTCATCCGAAAGATCACCTCAGTCGGAATCAACAGGTGGTCCGATGAAAAAGCAACTATTTCCTATGGTTGCAGCTGTTCAGTATCTCGCCAGGAGGTGGTGCCAGCTATGAAGCGAGTACGGTCCAAAGATTCTCACCTTAATTATTCTGTCATTGGTGTGGTCAAAGGAAGAATTTGATTCAGAAAACTGTTAGACAGAAGACGGAGAATGTTTCCGCCAGCATTTAGCGAAATGGCTTGTTTTTAGTTGACCCTCTTCAAGCTAGAACACGCTTCGTTTAGTAATAATTAACATGGAATCATACTCAGTATTCCTATGTTCATCTCTAATTGACCAATCATGTTATCGATATTAAGTTTGCGCAATAATGGCGACGGTCGAGTCGCTACTGCTGCAATAGCTCTTGCTGTGCGATAGGTTTCCTTGCGTTTCGAAATTGTCTGCTCGTTCAGTAATATTTTTGAAGTGACTCCTTAGAAACAAATTCTTTGTTGGCTTAATTTGTTTACACGGGTTTTTCAAATGAAATCCAATTTAACGTTTGAGTTCTGTGTCCAAGGGTTAATTTTGTTCCTACTCCGATGAACGCTTGTTATGTATCCAGTATTTTTGTGCATGCCTTCGATTACCAAGAAACCGATAATTGTATTAATTTAGTTTAAGAATTTCATTCGTTTTCTCTTTGAAATTCAGTCCTTACTTCGGAACTTCCTTCCTGTAAGTTGGCTACGCAGTTCTAAGACCTTATTAATGTAAGAAATCGAAATAAATTCTTATTATAAAACTATTTTCTCTGATATACTCCTAAGTCGGCTACAAAGTTCTAAGATTATATTAATGTAAGAAATTGAAGTAAATTCTTATTATAAAACTATTTTTCCGACCAAGAAAAAGTAATTTATTCCAGATAACATATTAGAAGCTCTATTTCATAACCTTAATGATCGAATTACCATAATCTTTCGAGGTCTCGCCTTACCCGTATACAAGGAAACGGTGGTTCGTATCCTTTTCAGTTGCTGGCTCCTCCTGAATTCTAAAAATGTGTTCTCGTATCACTTGCAAAAATATCAATTTTATTCTTAACCACGGCAACGACAATTGGGCTCTCTGTACGGTAAAATTATTAATGGAAGTCGACGTTCTGATAAAACTTCATAACAAATTATCTTGTACGTGTTTGTCTCTCCAACTCTTATGAAAGTAATTCCTTTTTAAAGTAATGGCTTGCACCCACAAAAGTGAATGCACCCCTGGTTATTATAATGCATAACTGAAGCCAATTTGGTAGGCTTCTGCCTGTATATTTTTTTCTTGGTATTTTACGCCGTTTTAATAATCCAGAGGCAGTATTAAAGAATGTAATTAATAAATTGAGGAAATATGTGCCTTCAATTGCCGTATTTTCGACTGAATTGATCTCTTAAAAGCACTTTTAAATTTCTAAAAATTATAGGTCTCAAAAACAACATTAATCATTAGGGAAAATAAAAGAGTTCTTGGTTCTATTAAAAGACTAAAACTATTTCGAGGTTTCTCTGTTTTACGCGCTTCTTTACTTGAAAAGGGTTGGCGCGTTGGAAACCGCTTAGCAAACGAATGAGCCCCAATGTTCCAAACGTCTAAGAAAAATTTAGGTGCAGAGTATGGTTCCAATATGCCAATCATAGTCGTAACACTGTAAGTAACAATCTCTGCTGAAAGCTCAGTCATGCAATCGAATAAATCTCCTGGCTCGGGTCTATGAGAGTAAGGACAGCGAGCATGCCTTCGATAGGATGAAAGACTTTAGTTTGGCAGGCTTCTACGTTAGGGCAAAGTTTAGAACTAATTTGTCGTTGAATTGAGAGATTAGTTGCTGAGAGCTGTAGCGTGAAATTTAATTTCCATTTTTCGTTTATTTGTAAGGCTTTGTGGAAAGTCTCTAACAAGATAGTCTTTCGGAGTGAAAATTCGAGATTAACTGATTGAAAATCCGCTAAATTTGTTTTTGCACTTAATATTCTTTATCGGAAATAGCCCACAAATGTATCATTGTCTTCTCTCTTACGCTTTATTGGATAATTGATTGGTATAATAAACTGTTTTACAGAAATTTTCGACAGAAAAATATAGGAATTGAGTGTCTCCGATTCTCTCCATCAAATCAGTCTTATGCTACCAGAATTAAAGGCTTATTGTAAGATTTGAATGTATACTTATTGTAAAATTTGAATAATGTTTAAATTTTCGTCAATTAAATTCATCTCCCGATTTTAGGGTGATTCTTTGTCGTCCTTGATTAGGTTTACCATAGTAGTTACAATAATTCGATTAAACGGTTAAAATTATATGCAAGCTCAAACATTGAATAACATTTTATTGATAATTAAACTTCATTATAATTTCATGGAAGCGAAATATCCTAATATTTCGCTTCCATGAAAATAAGATACAGAAATTCTATTTTTCTCTTTTAATTTTCTGTACGGGTGGTTATCATTTTTGGCCTACAGCCACCTCTTAAATATCAGTTCCGGGTTAGACCTAAAATGAAGGCCCAAAAATCAAAAACTTAATGCAAAGTATCGTTAAAATACGAAAAATAAAAATCAACACTAACCTCGGCCATTCAAAATTTATCGACAAACGACTGTGGTTTCGATGCGTTACGTCACTGCAGGAGGAAATCATAAGTAAAATGTAAGGAGCATGTATGCTGTAATTCTTTGATTTTCTCCAGTCGTTTAACCTTATGTTGACACAATCGTGGAAGTCATGGTCATTATAAATAAATTTTATATAATGCTAAGTTAAAGTAGACATATTAATTTTATCCGTCAACGGTCAAAGCACGAAATCACAACCAGAGCATTCGATGCTAAAATGTCCTAAATGAGTGGTCCTAAATCGCTGATTCCTTTTTGTCGATTACTTTTCCATATGTACGTAAACATATTCTTGGTTTAACAAAATTCCTCGATTCTATCTTGCTAGTTCAAGTAATGTACTGTTGGAATTTCTTCATCCCAAAATCCGTCTGCCACTTTCTCTGGCTCCATCGCCAGAAATGAAGTGATGGTCATGATAGAGAGAAGATAGGTCATGAGGAGTGAGTGGTATTTTCAGCCCAAGGAGTCTATATGTGCCGATGTAGTCAAACGCAAAAGAAAATAACGAGCATAAATCGAGTGTAGTTGCAAGGGAAAGAGAAAAACAAGAAGTTCATTTGAAAGGGAAGCTTTTTCAGCCGAATATTTGGCTTTGCTTTCTGCCTTCGACAGTTATGATAATTTTATATCTGATGGAAGTTTATTGTCACTGCTTAGTATTTCATTCTGTTTAGTGCCTTACTCGAATGCCTCCGTGAAATCTAGTAAAACGTTTTGATATAAGTTCAAGATCGAAGCCATATTCCTACGTCAGAGGCACTTTTGTAGTCATAGGGTTTCTCGGTGGGTGGATTTCCTTCTATATATAGCAACATCGCCGTCAATTTTACGCTTGACAGTTTTTCCAAAGAAGCCTCATCCTCATTCTTCTTCTAGTTGAAAACCGTAAGGAATTTTATGCAGAATTCAAATGTTATGTAAATGGAGATGTTGAGTTTTATATGTACTTTGTCTTTTTCATTGCAAAGTCGTAGCTATTAATTCCTCTTTTACGGAGTAGTTATTGCTATGACATACATAGTAATTGAATTAATGTATAACTATTATAGTATTACGTATGTAGTATTTTACTAGAATCTTACATGAGTAAATGGTCGGTATATTATGAAGGAAAACGTTGATCTTTCAATGGATGTTTTAGAAAATTAAGGAATTTTTTGCTATTTTTCGGGAAGGTTTTATATGAAGTTAAATTCCTGTATATTTCGTCGGACTACGGGAACCTACTTGCTGCTATAAATCTTAAATTCGTGCATTCCTGGCAGAAACAAGATGCTGTATGGTGCCTAATATTTTATTCCCTATTAGTAGTCGGAATAACTTGAAGAAGATAGGGAGTCTTGTACACAATCTTACTGAAAATTATGATTATTCCGAATTAAACTTATTGTTAGTTTAAAAAAAATTATCTTTTGATATACACTTTGGCGCCGCCTTAAAGAGGAGGTTGACCCGCCCCCTCATTCGTAATCTCTTAACATCTACTCACACGTATTCTTGCTTAGTATGGGTACGTATAGGAAAATTTCGCCACCCAGTATATATATATATATGAAAAATATTAAACGATGCCTATCGTGTATAAGGTTTCCTTTATTGAAATTCACGAGTTCATAATTACTGGAAATTCCTCACAAATGGTCCAATCTGTATAAGCTTCTTTCGCAATTACAAAATGAGGCGCCTTTTTACATTAAAATTCTATATATACCCTGTTTGCTGTACCTCGTCCTACTTTATTGTGATTAAAATTTGAATAGCCTTGTCGTTGTAACCCTCCAACTCCTAAGCTCTTGAGATATATAGAGTTGTCGCGGGGATTTAGCAAAACTTTTAACAAGGGCTACATTTATTTTATTGCCGTCTTTTTATAGATTTTTTTTGGAAAAGACTGCTGGATCCTCTGCCTTTGCTGGTGTATCTATGTTTCCCAGAAGCGTCTTTCTCTTTGCCCTTGCCGTATCTATTTCAGTCACTTCGCGTATATATCACACAAATAAATAAACCCAATATCCGTAAAACCTGGAAAAATCAAGGGCGGTTTTTCAAAATCCTGGAGGATGAATAGAGGTCAAGTTGGCAGTTCCTGGTTTGTGACAGGAGGATCCCACATGGCTCCCGACCAGATTTCCTCCCAATTGATGTTTTCCTTCTTCTTTTCGGGGAATTCGCTCGAAGTCCTACTCCTGACAAAATGGACTATTTTCATTTTATTTTTATCTCGAGAGAGATGTTGACATTTTTTTAATGGCGGGAAAGCCTTGCATAAAGTGCTTGAGGGTCCCAGCCTCACGAACCCGGCGATTAATTTATCGTTCTGGGACAAGCGTCATTATTAACACTTGTCTTGTTTCAAGGACATTGCTGATTCTTCTTTTGAACTTTTCTTTGTTTTCTCTTTTTTGTTTCTTCCAATTTTTAAAGAAGAAAACTCTGGAACAAATATATTTAGAGTGTCATCCAATATGTCTCAACGATTTAATTAATGGTTAATTGTTATTATTAATTTTAAATTAAATTATTTGATGATCTATTTCAAACTGAAATAAATTGCAAGTGTTTGTAAGATCGTTATTTTAAATCCAAACTAAAACTAACCAGTGTTTCTCATATTGCATTTTGTTTCATTTTCTAGAAATTTCAAATCCGTTCTGGGAATCTTTTTTTGGCAAAAGATCGTATTTCTTCGAGGGAAATAGTGATCTTAGAAAACCTTGGTGAGGAGCGCGAAGACTTTCCGAAGTTAGTTATCGTCGATTAAATTATTACAATGCCTTCCTTTGTCAAGAATTTGCGAATATCGCTGGTTTCTATCGGAATTTTAATGAAGCTGTATTTATTTTGCTCGAAAATACAGTACGTCGTCCACTTTTTAATAGATTTGCTTTGATTAATTCTCACTTTCCCGAAGTTAGTTATTTGACAAGTATTGTTTTAATTAATTCTATGAAACGGAGATAATAAATCTTTGTATTATGTAGATAGATATAGATAGGTTGTATAAGATGCCTTTAGGAACCTAAATTATGCTATAACCACCGATTTTAATGTTTCGGTGATCGTAGTAATTCCCTTTACTCTAATTAATACTGTGAAATTAACAGTTTCTGGCTTTTAAATTGCAATACAGGTGATGAATGCAAATTTTCGCTTCTTTCTTCGTTTAGTAGGTTGATTTCAACGTAAATCGCTTATCATATAAAACGATAGACAGTACGCGAACTCCTTGAATATATCAGAATGACTTTCGTCTTCGTTTTCATTCATAATGGATGTCAGATGCACTTATTTCGTTTGCTTTCGATACTATTAATTTAAATGAATGAAAATTACCTAATAAGACATGCATTCTTTAATTCCGTATTTTTCTGCTGGTAACCTAACGGCATTATTCAATCAAATTTGTTTCGATTTTACTACATCCAAAAAAATCCTTCTCTCTATTTATTGCAAATTTATTGATAAAATAACCTTAGGGCAACTTTCATTGAGCTGAATTTTTGGGTGCGGCAGAAAAGAAATTCGACCCTGCCTCATTTTATCTACTTTAATTCTAAGATTCTAAGTAAATTCATAAATTTACTTTTATGTATGTATGGAAGTAATTTCAACAAAGCTTGAACAAAGTTGGTGAAATACGGATTATGATTCTTTAACGTATTAGATGATCCATAAAATGATCAGAAGCTCTCTGAGAAATTTCTAAACATTCGTTTAACAGTAAAATACAATTTCGAAATCTCAATTAGCCTTAAGTTGTTTCATTTTCTCTTATCGACCACGCAAAGGAATCATTGCACCCTATCGTTCTACCTCGAGTACAGCTTAGGCGAGACCCGCCCACTTAACCCTATGCCACTCTTGGCAGGGAAATCCTTCCCACGCAATGTATATCTTCCTAACGATCTCCCTTCTCCATGCATCCGCTCATTATAAATGAGATATCTGCCGCGTTCGATTAGGAAATGACATCTCTATTCGACGTGATGGCTGCCAACCTATCAGAAACGGGACCGATTCCTACATAATCCATAGAATTGAGACATCCGATTATATTTAACATCTAAATGCTGTCTAAACTTTAGGAGCTCTCTTAAAACGGTCATATGGAGGACTATGGGAAAGTTCGCGCTATACGCGTTCGACTTTCGTAAAAGCTGTTCCGGGTTCGATTCCCGGTGGGGGCTTACGTATGATATGACTTTAGCTACGGAAGCACTTTTAAAGTTATTAATAACCCAAGGATAACCAGAAGTGAAAAATAGCGACATGATAAGGAATCGAACCCAGGTCTTGGAGCAGGAATTCTAATCACTTAACTTCCATACCATCTCCCTTCTACCATACTAACGAGTTGCTTTGAGGTTAGAATACATGCCCGGAAAGTAGAAGACCCGGGTTCGAGTCCTAGTCATGTCGCTATTTTTCACTTCTGTTAATCCTTGATATTTTATTCTAATTAAATTTTAACGTAAATTACTCGGTTAATGTCAGAATGTTGTTATTTTTGAAATGGTAACTTTCCATCTATGTCAAAATTGCTTACAATATGAATTTTTGTTTGTAACGTGGGAAGACTTTTATGTTTACTAAGTATTGATTTGTAGATACATCAATGAATGTGGTTCTGAAATCTTTAGTTCAAAAGGTAAATATGTTTAAAATCTTACGAAGGACCATTTGATCTGCTTCCCACTGCTACTCCAAAAATTACAACATGAGGCATTTAAGGTTTAAACCCGTCTGTTGTTTACAAGGCTAAAATCATGCTATGCTTATTTCCTGTCTAGTGAAATTTTACAGATTGCGTAGCAATTGCTGAGAGTGTCCTTAGCCATTTTGTTGTCGAAACGTTTATCCCCCAAGTCTGAGAGATCTGTTTCATTTGCGAGCCTTGGCCTACTAGCTTGTGAAAACTGTTTCGTAGATTAGCGCAAACTATGTGGAAAGTTTCAAGACCCACCTCAGCGAAATTTGAAATACCCGAGACAAGAGGGACAAGTACGCAGTAAAGCTCTTCCGGTGAGGGCAATAGAAATCATAGGTAATCGTAACTTTGACTCATCGGTCTGAGTTAATGCGCAGCAGATGAATTTCGCGGATTCCGCTAATTTTTGTTTGTAAGTAAAAGCTGGATAGTATTAAAATAAATTGAATAATTAAAAACTAAATAGAAGAAAACCAAATAACTAATAAGAGATTCTCCTAACCGTAAATGAAGAATTATGCTTACTAATTTCCTGTGGAATCTATCTATATATATAAAGCAGAAATTCTGTGGGTTTGTATGTTTGTTTGTTTGTCCGCGATTGGAGCCCACACCGTTTGTCCGATTTGCATCAAACTTTGCATACGTGTTCTCCGTGAGCCGACGGAAGTACTGTCAACTTTTCATTCGCAAAATTTCCTGGGTTTGAACCAAGATCGTTCAGATAGATTTCCATAAGAAATACACGTAAAGTTCGATTTTATCGGGTACAGACTTTATTTCTTTT
>KZ308589.1:475621-526880 GCA_000376725.2 Ladona fulva
TTATATATTTATTTATTTATTTATATACTAGATATGTATAATGTCTCATTTTCAACAGACTAATTTTCCAGCATTTTTACCTTCAAGGGAATTCCCATTTTGCCCAACATATAGCTCGTCACTGGTCTAGAATCTTCAACGTTTGAACATTTATGCGTGTTCATCGTATTTGCGGGACATTAGAGGCAAAGAACTATTGCATAGTAAAAATAACCAAAAACATTGTGGAAAGTCAATGTAAGGAAACAGTAAGAAAATACTGTGTTGACATATTTGAGAGGTTGGAGGCCAAAGACTTTGGAGTTGTCTAAATTAGGACGTGGTGCTATCGAAGAAGGATATACAGAGAGAGATCAAGTGTGGAACGTTTATTTTTAAAAGGGAAGCATGCCTCTACTGAAATGCTTTTAACCAACGTAGGTGCATTTATTTTACCTTCCAAAATCTTCTGTACTCCGTAGGTTAGACTATTTGCCTATTCAAAATATTCCTACCCTTTCAGTTATTATGCTGACACATCAACCGGTCATCTTTCACTGTCATCTACCTGTTCGGTTTCTTCTTCGTAATTTGTTGTGGTAATCGGGATTAATGCATCAGTAATACGTGACTCATTCAGTACTTTCTAATTTTTCTTGTAGGTATTTATTGCTTCTATTTTTCCCTCTGATTTTATCTCTTCTTCATCTTTTAAGTTTCTCGAAAGTATTCTCTCTGCAATCCTTCTTCATAAATCTTCGTCACTGTTCAAATATTCCTAACGTTTAGTAAAATATTTATTGCCATACCTTAATACAATGTCAGCTTTCTTTCTTTCTTCGCTCTGACTCCATAGCGTAATTATTCTTAAAACTGTTTCGAATACAGTTCATTACTGATGCCTCTGCCTTTGTCATTTCTAATGCTTTTTATCCAAACAATAAGAGTGGTTAACCTCTTCTTTTCTTCGATTCTAATTCCTCGGGGATAATTTAATACAACAATGCTTTTCCTTGTTTCTTACGAGTATAAATTAATGACTCTAAGAGTTTAATAAAGACGCTGGTGACATTCTTTTTCGGTTGTCACCGACTTCTAGGGACGCTTGAAGAAATTCATACTCGTTCAAGATGAGGGAATCCTTTTATTTCCAAAACTAATTTCGGATGGAGGTAATGTTGGGGTTTCCCCGATTCTTCTTTCATCTGGAGATGGAGCGGCTCGCTAAAAGATCCCGGCTTCCGCACCGTTTACAAATGCTCCGCTTTTTTCATCGCCCCCTCTTGTTCTTTCCCGTTCCCTATCTTCGCTCAACCACAGTTGTTCCTCGTGTTGAAAACGACGACAGTTCTTCAACTTTCTTTCACTTTCGTAAATGTGTTGTGACGATCTCTGCCAGAGAAAGAATGGGCGCGAAAAAATTAACTTGGGCTCTATAATGCTTCTTTTCCTCCTTTCTCTCCCAAAAGGTTTTTTCCCTTATGCCATTCACGGAAAACGTTCATAACTATTGATTTAATGCATATACCGAAAAGCGATACTCAGTTGATATTTTGTCTAGGTAAACTTATTTTTTACAGGATCTTGCAATTTTTTCGCCTGTTTTTACGTCAATACGATATCTCATGTATGGGATCTGATATCAATCAGGGGCATAGTTTTACCTGTAATCTCTCGCAATAGATGATCTTGTTAAAAGGAAATTACTTTTATTCGAAAGGACAGATCGAATAGATTACATTTTTATACTACATTTCGTCCAAAACTTGAATCAATCGAATTCAACAGTTCCGCTTAACGGTACTATGCAAACATCTGGAGTAAAATTGAGAATAGTAAAAATACAAAAGTAAGGGGAAATAGCACTCATCAGCATAGGTTGTACGTGGATAGGACTGCGTGAATGCTATTATGATGAAGCACCGCAGTTTCAAGACCTCTGACATTCAGCATGCATACGAATCACCTTATGCGCAGATCCTTCATCGTCATGGTATCTTAGAACGTAGAATGCTAGGATTAGCCATAAATATAGTACAGTGTGATGACTTTTTCAATTCCCTCTTACTTTCGCTGTGCTGCGGAAAATAACGCAGGAATCTCACGGAAAGATGAATGTCAGCGTTCAGTCATAATGCAGATACCTGTTTTCATTTACACGATAATGTTTTTATAAACTATTCGCGAAGACTCAACAACAGCGTTTATATTGCATCTGGAAATTTGCCTACCTGGAAGCTTGTGATAGTCCTGGAATCGGATTCGGTGCTAAAATTTAAGCGAGAGAGATTTAAATTGTATGGCAGGCGTCCAATTCACGCGAAGCATTGGCAAACGGTCCATTAAGGATGTCTTCCCTCCGTAATCCTTCGATAAAATTCACATGGTAACCTAATTTTTGGACGCCAAATATCATAAAGAAACATTCAAGCGCGGTAAATACTATAAACAGAAGGGGAAAAAACAGCTGCAAAGGTTGAGAGTGAAAGGGGAAAAAATAGTGTGCTCGTCTCAGACAGGGAGGCGAATGGTGATAACGAAGTTTAGAAGGGAAGTCTTGATAACGGGAAGAAGAAACTAACGATAAATGACTAAAATTAATGTAATGAGGCAGGTTGTAGCTTTCAGTACTATGAGTAGAAAAAAGGAGACATTCAAAAAGGGTAATAAATTGCCACGATCTTTGCCTGCGCAAAAATATTCTCTGGCATTATTATTAATGCCACATATTTAAAATGTACGCAATTATTTGTTTGGTGCGATAAGATAAACTGAAAAGTAATGCTCGAAACCTCGTTATAATATAATACGAATTAAACGCTGCAGAGAAAGAATAGAATTGTAAAGAATTTGTCTTATCATGTAACAAAGACTTATTTTCTTTCTCTTGTATTTAGTTTGATTTTTCGGGAAAGATTTGTTTTCAGCAAGAATTTTCTACCTTTTTTATTATATTTAAAACTTTAAGCTGTAAATATCTTAGGAAGGCAACTAAAATTACTCCGATGGTGGTCATGTAAAACTATTGGTTTAGCTTTAGCGAGATTAGGTTAAAAGAGAATATATGTAGTTATTATTTCATAAATACGATGAAATGGTGTAGATGTAAGAAGGGCAAACAAATTTGCATGCAAAGTGATAGCTGTAAGCTGTTTTTCTGCCCTTCAACTTGACAGGTTATAAAAACCTGGCAGAAACTTAGCATATGTATCGAATGTAAGAGACAGTATTTTTTACTGGCAATAAAATATTTCTCTGAGAGTGTCCCACAATGTTGAGTTTTTCATAGGGTAGTTAGGTTCCAGCAAAAGAACTAAGAATCATATATAAGTTTTTTTTCAAGTGACCATATGCCTATTTTGAATGATTGACTCGAAGTAACTGATGAAAACCGGTCGCTTAGAAGACTCTACTGGTATGAACACACAAGGTATTAATGAGATAGTCTTAGCGGCCTAAATGCAGAAGTCTCGGGGAAGGATTGACAATTCTGATGCCTAGGTCCCGGGTTCAAGTCCCGGCCAACAGGAATTTTAAACACGTATTTAAAAACAATGGGATAGAGAAATTCCTGATTGATTGTATGTAGTAAATATTAGATTTATAATGGTACTATATTTTCTAGCTTACATGCGTAAATATATATGCTGGAAGAAACCAATAGGATGTATAACCTGATCTGATTTATGGAATATTATTCCTATTATTATTGTGACTGTATATCAAGTTATGGAATATTATCAGAAAGATGAATTTATCATCTCGCGTTATTTCAGAAAAACAGAGCAGAAGAAAAGGATGTGGCCGTTGTGACAAGTCAGTACCTTTAGAAATCGTTGAAAAGGAAATAAAACTGAAAAGAAGTTCACTTCCCTTTTTCGTGCTGTCTCATCTCATCCAATTTTTTCTTGATGTCATCGGCACGGGGTTACCAGCCACCGAAAGAATAAAATATTTCATCCTCTCGTTTCCTTTCTTCTTCATCTTTCTTTTTTATTCCCGCCGTAGAGCCAGATTTTGAGGTCACCTTGCTCCCCCTCATGCTCCCCTCCGATGTATCCTATCTTTCTTTCTTTATTCTATTTTAAATGCGTGTTTTTCTTACGGATGAAACAAAGAGCCTCGTTCTTGCGATTGAGTTCGTAGACGCCTTCGGATTTAGCAAATGCAACGCGTTTTGCGGTATGATTAAGTTTCTAGAATTTTTTGTTCCCATTTTGAAATATGCATCTTAATATAAAATTTGCATCTTAACCCTCTTTGGTCTGTCGCTTCTATTTTTTCTGCTTTTTATGATTACTCTCTCTGGTAAATCAAATCTCTGTAAATCATGAGCATCTATCTCGCTGACGTTTTGTTTGGGTATCATTCTTGACAGCTGTGATGCTGATCATTTACAAATAATGTTTGTTATTCTTACAGTGATGTATTTTAAAGATGCACCTCGTTGATTACCGGTTAAAATTTTGCACCGTAGTTGTTGATTTTTCCTGCTACCATGAATTTATGGGCAAAATATTTTAACCCTTATTTTGTTATAGGATAGAGGAAATTTATCTTTCGTTTAAGTACTACTGAAGTATAAATGATGATGAATATTGGCATTCATTTTGTATCCTACTTATTGAATTCCATGTTATGTCATTCCATGAGCACTGTTATTTTTAGGGCCATTGTGCTGCACTTATGTAGACAGTATGACATTCTGGCTCAATCAGAAAAGAAAGGGCGAACAAACTTATCCCTTACCTTGCCTAGTGAGCCACATTCCATCTCCAGAGTTTTGGCTGCTCATGGTTGAGGATTCGATGTTCAAACCGAATTATAGAATGAATATTTTACCGACAGTTGGTTATTCCTCAGGCTCTTCATTCACATAGTTATACATTAGTATAGGGTAGAATAAATTTTACTACACTTCTCAAGAATCAATCGCATTTTTATATTTTTTGCTAATCGTCGGCTTACAACTATTAATCGTTTAAGATTATATCATCATTATTCGAAATAATGTTTCGTTTTAATGAATGCTTTTCTAAGTAACAGTGTTACCAATGTGTGTTACCAATACAGTGTTAACAATGCTAACTTGGTCGGTAAGTTTATTACTTGTACATTTAAGAAAATATAAACTCAGATTTCTACATACCAAACTTTTCCTTATTTCAGGAGGTTCGCGACACGTCTACCGCCTGCAGTTTGGCTTCTATTATTCGTGAATGCGTCGTACCAAAGCCTGGTAAGTGATAATGTTGTTTGTTTTATACTATAGTTTTGCTTGAAGAGTCATAATATTTCCTCTGTCGTTACAATGGAAAAATAATAATCAAACCACCAGGAAACTTTCAGAATCGATGTGAGTCACGCCGAAGAACGCAGAAGATTTCATTTATATTTGAAAATATATCTAATGGACTGAATTATGTCAAACAATTAAACGTTTTTAAAGCCTTGCATAATTAATCTAAAATTATTGTCAGCAGCATACTTTAGCAGTGAGTTTTTACTAATCTAATTAACTAATAAAATCTTCTTACGCTAATGATGATGGTCTGTAAATGAACTGTCTACATCATAAAATCTAACTATCGCTTTAAGGACCACTATTAATACTAACATTGCTTTACTTTAGAACCAGACTCTTTAGTTTTGAGTGCTTCCCTTGTAATCCTGAAGTTTCTTTGCCTGCACTTAACCTTTATATCACTGTTTAAATGTATACATTAGCAATTTGATGCTTGCGTTGCGTCAATGAAGCCGCTAGGCTGTCTAAATTACGTAAACAAGGAAAAATTCGCTTGAAAATCTTTCCTATTTTTAACGTAAAGTCTATTAATGAGATTAGTATTTCAGGATGAACCAACTCAATTCCAGCTCCCTCCATGAAAAGTCAGAGAAGTTACAAGAATTCACTGTTAACTTATATATTTAGTTTCATGCCAATATTTTTCATATTAGTAAATATTAACTTGGCCTCTGTAAATACTTTTACGTTCACAATTCTTTTTATTTTTATTGTAATTATAAATTTAATTTATTATGTTTTGTGAATTCCACGTTACTGCTATTAATATTTTTTAAAGCGATGACATAAAAGAAGATTATAGCGATGAATTTAAAATTCGTCCATCCTTCTTCATGGAACCAAGATTGTATTTAAAATGTTTGAGGAAACTCATAATATTTCAGTTGGCATTGAATCTGAATCTGCGCTGTACAACCGCTAATAAATATAACCTTGAACGTCTTATAGGAAAACCTTCCCGTAGCCATGAAAAAAGAACCTCGTATCCGTGCATCTTCTGCTTCGATTCGTTTAGTTTAGGTGGAACGGTAAAGGGGCGCATTGATATACTTTCGTCTGAGAATTACTTTCTTTTTAAGTTTTGTGTCTTTCATTTGCCTTCTCGTGAAGGCTACGTACATACAATAACGTGGTGACGATGATGGTAATATCACCGAGACAAGGCTAGAATTATGAATAATTGTATTTTCCCTCATTTACTTAATTATAATAGAATATTATCGAGCCTCCTCTCCCGTATCTGATCTCTGTTCTGTTTTAAAATTGCGTGCATCTTCTAAATACGTCTCTGTATTTTGTGATTGAAGCTGTTCAAAGATAAAGAAACAATTCGTCTTTTGGTAGCCGGAGCTGCTAGAGTAAATAAATAACATTCCTCCTAGGGATGTGGTTCCTGGATACAGAACGTGTACTCAGCAGGTTGAAATGAACCAAGCTGAAGTAAATGGATTGAATGTATTGCTATCGTCCATTTACCTTGGCAGCGGCTCGGTCTACTCTCCTTTTACTCTCTGTTTATTTTCATTCACCTTTATATTGCAGCTAAATAACACTGCGACAGCGTTTCGGAATCAAAATGAATAGGAAGAATAAACTTAAAAGCTATTTCGTACAGTAATTTACTTGAATTTAACTGCGATGATTTTTTTTAAGCTTACTGTCTTTGACATTTTGAAAATCATCTCCTATATTTCCTTCTAGTTTTTTATAGCTATCCACTCTCTATGTTGTGATTAAATGGCTAAATAGCTGATGCCCCTATGGTGAGAAATTCCATGTGGCAAAAATTGTGGGATTATCACATTGCTTACGTACCCTAGTATCTTTCCATTATAATGCAGTTAATAAGTTTTGTTAAACTCCCAGTCACTATCTCTTTCTTTTAAATCTTCAATTACAAAGGCTTAGATGTAAGAAGAGACTTTTTTGTTTCAATTCGGCTCTTAATAAAGTCCTTCTATTGTTAACTTTTACTATCATCGATTATTTATTTATAACTGAACAGAAAAGAGGAGAAAGGAATTCTTACGGATGATTTGCTTCATGGTGTAGCTTAATGGTGTCATAGTACTTATTTTCTGATGTTCACTCGCTCTAGAGTAGACGTATAACAATTTCCTTTCAATGAAAATAAAATTTTCCTTTAAAAATCACGGCATTCGTGATTGCCTAAATCACTGGCTATGAGAATACCTGGAACGTTAACGGTAATTTTAGTTCCATATATTAACGCCTATTTTATTGACTTGCTGTTTCAATTCGTTAAATTGATTGAACTGAACAGTGAAACTGAACATTTAACCGTTGAAATAATTTCCTGGAGCTCAAGTCGAAAGATTTTCCTTATGACATAATACTCACGAATGAGTGTTTACCACAGTGTTATTGAGTGTTTAGTATCTAATGGTGAAAACAGCCCGTGAAATATATACTGTGATGGGATATAATACTCATTGAAGGTTAGTATTTCAAAGTTCGGTTTTTGTATGCTTACACAGAAAATTCTGTATATCAATGCATTTACCAAAACGAACAAGTTATGATTTATTCGTTTCTTTATTAATAATTTGTTCCTTAGGGTATCATTCTCTTCTCTTGCCGAGAAAATTTCCATCTCTCCGCGAATCCTTCTGTAAACACCATGCTGAAGTCCGTTAAGATACTCCGCGAGATTAACGGCTGCCGTTGATATCTTCTGCGGTCACGAATCGCTAACATGCGATGTCTCGTTTTGAAAGAAACGTAATGAAAATTCCCCGCTTTTCTTTCGCCTATCTCCTTTGCTCCTCACGTGAGAAGTCCTCGGCGTCTTCCGCTTTAATTATTTAGCACGGATAACTGCTGGAATCGCATGTGGTGTGCGTGCGTGTTTGCCTGGATACCCGCGAATATACATTACCTCGTTCGTTAATCCGTGCCATCACCGCCGCATTCACCCATAGCGTGTCTAATTCACCGTGTGATACAGACTGGTTTTCAACGCGTTACTGAAGAATTGCCTCTCTGAAATATTCCATGATTCACTCGCTAAGTATCATTATTATAATGAATTATAGTTCCCTGCACCTTTACACTGAGGCCATTTGTCTTGTCCGAAGTCTTACTTTTCTTTAACAATGGAAGCCATTTCTTTAGTCCTTCAAACTTTCACATCAAGAAAGGCTGTATAAATCGCCGAGGAGATCGCAGTTTGTAAGAAACGTAAATATATTACTTCCCTTTAAAAATTCATATAGGACCCTAAATAAACGGTATTTTTGTCTTCAGCGTCATTGCGGTGAAGAAAAGTCGATGTATCAAATATTTTTCAAAATTTGAGTTTTTATTTATACGTTCTGCATTGGATTTTAAATGGTTTGTTTGATAAGTTTACATGTCTCGGGGATAGGCACGTATTTCCGATTTCCAATTAGCTATGAGTTCGTATCTCTTAATTCTTATTATATTATAATTTATGGCTTTCTGGCATCGTTTTTTCATATTTCTTCCTAGGGTTACGTTTATTTGATATCGCTGTAACCACTTTGTGTTTACTGTCATAGGAATTTTTCCGGAAATTCAATCATCGATTCGAATCTTACCTCCTAGGCACACTTTTAAAATGCATGATTAAAGGTAGCCTTAAAGTCGTTTTCTGCTTCGCATTCCTTAGAACAAATCATAAGTTTAAACTTAAGTTGTGAGAATGAGTTTTATTTTGTGATCTAAAGATCAATATATTGTAATCAATAAAACTACTGATTAGTTATGATTTATTTTCTGCATATAACTTGCTCTTTGAACTATTGTGTCTGAAATCATTAAAAAGAAGAAGTATTATTCAGTAATCCGTGAGACAACCAAATTTTTGTCAACTAATTTAGTTTAAGATTTTTATTCTATGCTAGAAAGGATCCAAGACTGACTTTCTTAGGGAATTAAATGTTTTCCTGTATTAACTTTTGTTTGCTTGGGAAAAAAAGCTTAAAATCTTTTTATCCTTGTTTTAAAACTGTTCAATAATTTCCTTTTAATTTCCTATTGCATTTTAAGAATTACCATGATATGATTTGAATCTTTACAGGTATCCGCCGCAATCCTGCTATTGGTCAGCTGGTTCATGCCAATGGATGTCGCACTATAGTCAAGTTGATAGTTGAACACTTTAAAGATGGCCAGAATGCAGCTGTTGATCAACTTATAAGTGAATTAATTTGCATTCTCAGCCCAGTTTCTCTCAAAGGTATGGGCACAAAACTAATAATCAAGTACATTGTTTACAGAAGTACCAGAACTTGCATGTTCATTTAGCATCTATTCAGATGCATTTTGGATGTGATATTTTTAATTCAAGCCGGAAATTTATCAGATTCAGTTATTGTTGAATCCAATAATTGCATAATTTTTAGATTATTACAAATCTGTTAAAGAATATACTTTATCCTGTTTCTTTTCTGTTACAGATGCAAAGTTTTCAATCAAAGCTCGTCTTTTAGGAAGTGTCAAAATATTTTGTGCGTTATTGAAAAATAATGTAAACCATTCCAAATTAGTTGTACCAACCTTGCAGATTATCAAATCATTGGCCAGAAATGGTAAGTGATATTGCAATAATTTATGTCCTTTTTGCATGTTAGAATTAATGAAAACATTCAATTTTTTATTCCAGCACACACTTCATCTCTTCTTTTAAAAAATGGTGCTTTGAGTTCCATCGAAAAAGTAATAACAACCAATGGATTTCAGCCCACACAAAAATTCAGAGTGGCATTTGATGTTCTAAATTATTTATCAAAAAACAGTATGTACTTATATACTTTATTTTGACGTAACTTTTCTTAGGTTATTTGATTCTCATGAATTTCATTTCATTTCAATCTCAGAGATATGTTGCACCAAGCTTACAAAGACATCTTTGATATATCATCTACTGCGTGTCATTGATTCAGCAGAAAAGTATGAGGGTAAAATGAGAGTAAAAATGTGCAGACCTGTATTGTTAACTCTTCAACATTTATCTGGAACAAGTAAGTTGGTTGATTTGTTAAGGTACTCTCTACAACTTATTCGTTATATATGATGAGAACATGTTTTTTATATTATTCATAGAGGCTGGCCGTAAATACATCAAAGACAATAATGGGATTTCTATGCTGTACAAATTCTGCACAGCCTCATCTGAAGAAAAGATTAATGATACTTTAATATCTAAGGGTTGTGGTGTATTGAACCTTTGCCTGGAAAACAAAGATTTTCCTTTGGAGAATTTTCAAAGTCCTCTGGTCTTCTCCATTCCTACAGAAAAATGTGGCAATGAAGCTTTTGAGAAATGTAAGTGAATTTTTTAAATTATTTCATCGCTTTCTTAATTCATTTTTTTCTTTTTCGGTGGAGTTTCAAAATATACCTCAAAATTGTCTTAAAAATGTTCACATATTTTGTCAATAAGAATGACAATTTTCTGTGCCAACATTCCTTAGATGAATATAAAAAGATACATTTAAATTTACATTTAAACCCTGAAAGCCACCAAAGGCGTGTGGCAGGGGGTGTAAAAACACCGATAATCTTCTCACATCCTAACTGTTATTAGCTTCTCTAATACTACGAGAGAAAAATGACCAGAAGTAACTATCCATCCTGGCAATTACTTCCCTGAATCGCTTCTTAGTTTTCTCTCAGAGCTCATGCACATTGCTAACTAGAATAACAATATCAGCTATCTCTTTGATGAGATCTGTGGTAACAAACTGTTTGAAAAGCTTATGTCGGTAATCAAGTCTTCTATACCTCAGCTAATGAAGATAATTCATTCCAGAATCACATTTGTTAGCTGAAATCTTTGATAGCCAAAACACGATGTTATCAGAAATTTCACTTTTTGCTGTCTTGACCATAAACAACCCATTTGGGTTAGTGGGTGCCTCTATGTGATGTGGTTAGCTCATTTCTTTGCAAGACATATGGACAGATACTGGAATTGCCCAACTGTTCATTTTTGCCTGTTTAGGTTATCCCACACATCTACTAACACATTCATTAGCTAAGTCCACAAGAAATCTTCATTGACTGATTAATTCAATAGCATGGTCGCTTGTTAGCTGAAATACCAATAGTGTTCTTTGGGAAACCATAGCATGTGTGGGTACCCTTTTTTGTCTTAATGAATTTAAATATTTATCTCAATAAGCCTCCCATAGCAATGTGTTTGGATTTAAGAGAATTAAAAATGCAACTCTGTAACAGTTCAGTTTCCTTATCAAACATGATTTCTTGAACTTCAGCTTTGAGTATTCGAATTTTATAGTTGTGCATACGTTTTTACCACAAACCATATGTCTTCCAAAAGCACACATTCAGAGTTGCATATTGTTTTTTCTCTTGGCAAGTTATACAAGATATCTACATCTTTTATTACCTACCACGTATACTTGGTGCTAAAATAAACCTTTCAAAGCAGAGGATCCTTGTAGGTATTAATTCTTCAAATTTGTTAGCAATTGTTTCAATATTTATATGATCAGTGAATAAAGCTAACCATCTTATATAAAGTTCTATCCATATATACTAGTATTGGGATCCAGCATAATCTTTAATAGATAGATATCTGCAAGAATCATTAATTTGGAGAATTTCTTTATTTATAATTGTTAGCTAATTATCATAGGGTTAAGATTGCAAGGACTATAATGTATTAATGTCCGACGTAGCTGACATATTGTCGTTGCAACATTTCATCTTTTTGTTTCTGAACCTTTTCCTTTTTTTTTAATATTGGAATTCTATCTCCTACAGTTCTTAATCTTCCCTTCCATCTCAGTCTTCCTCATTTTGTAATATTCCCTCTTACAAGAACATTTATAGGGTATTGTTTTAGATTGAATGAATGAATTATCACAGAATTATCTTATAGTTAAGGTGACCAGATATCTGACCTGCTAAACTGGGACTAAATATTGATTCCTCTTAATTATTAATAATTTTCCATGTACATGTCTCTGTTCAAGATATTGTGCAAGATGTTGTTTGCCCAACCTGTATCAAAATGTACCAAAGGAATTCATGCAAGGTCAAATAATTCCCTTTGTTTTCTTACACCTATGAATAACATTACTAAAAATTTGGTAGTAAAAATCAGAAGAGTGGTTCAAATCAGAACTTCGGTTTTGTCGTTCAGGGCAAAGAGCCTGAAATAAGTTTCTGTCATGAGCATACCAGTTCACTAGTATAGAGACACATTACTTTCTGTAGAATTCCTGTTCTAGTATCTTTTCTCTTACTAGTCTTTAGTATTTAATCAGAATATAGTCTTTATTTTATGTGTCTCCTTGAAAAGTAATTATAATTAGGCTGCTCAAACTATTTACAGGCATATCTTTTTCCTTTTTTTGACATTATACTACAGAATTAATTACCTCTAAAATTTTAGAGTATCTGAATATATTTGTTTCCCTATTTACCTTTGAAGTATTGGTTTTGTGCTGATTTTCATAATCCTTTTCTTCATAATGATTTCCTCTCCCTTTCATGATTTCATCATTGGCCTCCTCAACTATTTACAGATACATACATTCATTCTATTCAATTCTATATTTTATTACAATATCATAACCACTCAGACCATGAAAATCTAACTCCTGCATATCCACCCATTTACCTCATACATTTTTTGGGACTCCCTTTAGTAATTTTTTCTTATTTACTGATAGTTTTCTTTCTTTTGCTCACTGAAGCATGAATCTAAATGAGTAGTATGAATTGTTTTATTGTGAATATTTTTGTTAGTGATAAAATATAGATATGAATCTAAATTTTTACACTTCCATTTTTGTGTTTTAATTCACTCTTGATGTAAAACTACACAAAATTATTGTAATCAATGGTAATTATATTCAGGCTTATTATGAATTATAATCTCTTTATTACGCAGAGCCTGAAGAGATTGGTTCTTTCTGTTTTGTTATTTTAGGAAATGTTTCTATTTTTATCTCTCTAACTTTGTTGTTAACCTTCTACAATCTCATACATTTTGAGAGTTAATGAGTAATTAATGAATTCACTTGGAAAAGAATGTCATTCACTTAGAAATGATGTTTATAATCGACATAGTTTAATCCAATTTATTGAGCACATTTCATTACATTTGCAATTATCAAAGTAAAGCAATAAACATAATTTATGCTCCATTGTAGCTTGTTATGAATTTTAGTTCTTCCCCAAATCTATATTTTTTTCTTTTCATCCTTCCAGAAACAAGTTATTTGGGGTGCATTGTTTCATTTTTCAAGTTTTGCATTTTTTTCAGACTCACTGAGTTCCCTTGTAATATCCATATGTTTAAGTACTTGTTGATTATTCAAATTTATTTTTTCTGATGATTCATTTTTTTTTTTTTTTTCAATTTTTCAGCATTTATGTCAGAATCTTTTGATGACAGTGGAGATGAATCACCTGATGAAGAAGATGAAGAAGAAGGTCTAATCAATGTTGATCTTGATATAAAGGAGGATAAAGATATTGTGCTTCCTCAGCGTATAGAAAGAAGTGTGGAAGAGTTAAACCAGTATCAGATTTATTTTCCTGAGATGTATAAAGATTCTGGGTATCACTGTAGGCATCAATCTGTGGGAATAATTGACCCACCAAAAAAGGATAAATTGGATCATTTGTATAATGATTGCATACATCCTGAATGTAATCACTATGCTTCTTATTGGTGCCAACCTCAGTCATCCAAGACCCTATCACATGACGATTTCAAAAGTACCACTGTTGATCCAAATCATACACAGCAGGGAAAAAGGAAGTCTCAGGCTGATTTGCCTAATGAAAACCCTCTTAGTGGAATGAAAGTGCTCAGTGATTTGAGTTACCAGCTCAAGTTTCGAAATGCATACTCCATAATAGCATCAAAAACAAGAAGTATTATTCCATTTGTAAAAATTTCGTATCCAGAGATGGTTGGTGCAGAGGCTACCACTAGACTTGAACCTCTAAACGTAAAGGATAGATCTGTATGTAGGTAAGAATAGTCTTTCAAATTCTGAATCGTCTTTGATTCTTCTCCCCTTTCCCTCTCATTCTAATAAAAAAAAATAATATTGCCAATTTAATGATAATTGATTAATAAATGACCTTTACATTTTACATTTTTTGTGATATGTGGTGTTTCTTTATGATTCTTAATAATCAATTGTAAGGAAAATATCATAAATTTATCCAACTTGTAAATAAAAATGGTAAAATGGCTACTTCCTTTATTTTAAGGAGTAAACTTATTGCATCTGTTGAGCGTAGTATGAATCCCAGTGGTCTTCTAAGCAATGTGGTGTATGATCTGGATGAATTGACAAAAAAACAGAAAAGTTTCTCAAGGTATAGTAACAAAATGGATCTTTGTATGTTAGAATTTTTAACTGTATTAGTAATCCTTTCTACTGCATATTTATTTTTATAGTTACTTGAAATTGAATTTATCTCAGGTCCTAAATTTAAAAAATAATGCATTTTACTGTATGCTTTCCTTTCAACATCATACAATTTAATTGCTTTGTAAGTTAATTCTTTTTCCAAAAGTTTTTTTTATTTTCTTTAGCATTTCAAAAATCCTCCTTATATTTCATAACTAGATAATCATTGAAATATTCAAGCTACTTTTCTCTGAAGTACTGGATGGAAAGTATTTATAAATTCCAAGTTATGCATCATATTTCATTTCTTTAGGTTATATGAGTCTTTACCTAAGTAATTTGTGATTCTTTGGAGAAATTTAGCATTTTATTGGCTTAATAAATGCAATAGATGAAGATGTTAACTATTTGCATAACTCATTGAAGTCAAGTTGCAAAAATATATGAAAGCATGAGTATCATGTTAGTTAAATAATTTTGATCTTAAATATATGTCTTTAAAGTCATTATAACTTGTTTTTAATGTCATGAGCAAATGCTTTCTTCCATGCCTTCATATACTTGTTGAAAATGTGACATTATGGACTTTTTTCTCTCAAGTAAAATTTTTCCAAATGCATTTTCATTGATATTTTAACTGTCTACCCAAATGCAGACATGAGATTATTGATATCCTCAGTCAGTGAATTCTGTAATGTTTTAATAATTTTTAACTTCCATTAAATAAATTAAATGTATTTCAGAGAACTGACTAATTTGGATGAAACAAAAATTGGAGAGAAGGACCAAAATGTCCCACATCTCAACTTTGAATCTCGTTTTGAATGTGGGAATCTTAGGAAAGTCATCCAGGTAAGGCGATAGTGATTTGTATTTTAAATGATAAATTGTAGCTTTGAGGAGAAGCATAACACTTATTCATGATCATCTAGGTCATGTTAAACTGCTTGCTTTTTACTTTATATAGTTAAGTTACATGTATATGAGTTATGTGTGAAGTATAGTTATTTTTGGTTTGTTATTATTGTACATAAATGACAATAAATGTTAAATGTAATGGTTAATGTAAACTGTATTATAGCTAGTTGTAATGGTTGACATAAATGTTATAAGTTGCTGTCCAGCAATTTCATTCCATTATCCACTCTTTGGAATGAATTCAGGTTGCCAAGGCATTTTCAAGTATCTAATAAGTAGCTAGAAGCAAAGTTACTATACCAGTTTAATCAATGGATTTAGGTCCATATATAAAAAAATAGTTTTTGCTATTAAATAAATATTCTATATTAAAATCTGCCTATATTCTTTGAAGCTTGTTGATTAACTTTATTCCATTTGAGTTTTCATGAATATTTTCTTGTCTTAAATATAATGTCAGTATGCAGTAAACTGAAATAAGGAGACTAGTAAATAATAAATTATTGTAGTAATGTTACTGTAATTTAACTAATATATTCATTTTATTAATTCCTAATGTATGTTCTTTTTTGCATTTATAACTCATTTTCCTCAATAATATCTAATATGCTAGATGACTATCTATGTTCATTCAGTATCATCTTTTTTGTGTGTTAAAATGTCTTTGCTCCAAGTTTTGCTTGTTTTATTTTACAGACTGGTCCTCTAGAGTACAATCTTATCTTAACACCTGATGTTAACTCCTCCAAGCGCCTTCAGTGGTTTTATTTTGAAGTGAGCAACATGGAAGCAAATAAAGCTTACATATTCAACATCATCAACTGTGAGAAGCAAAATAGTCAATTTAATTTTGGTAGGTAACCCACTCTTGTAATACCTTCATTTATTGTCTTGACCTGTTAAAAATGGCTAAGAAATAGTATGTTACTTTCTGGAGTCAGCATTTTTCTTAAAAATTAAAACGTTATGAATCATGGACCCTCTAAATTTATAATCTACTACTACCAATGTCAATATTTGAAAAATAATGAAAGAGTTATGTCCAGCATTTTAACTATGTCAACAGAAAGCATTTAATTGAGTAAATGTTACTAATCATAATTTTTGTGATTTTTAAATGTCATCAACGTGATTAATAATATCTGTAAATCTTTGAATAGACAAGTTGCATGATACAGGACTGTTCCTGGACTGAGATGAAAATTTTACATTAGAAAAATTAATCAATAGATGTATGGAACTGTGTATTTTATCTTCACTGAACTTGGTAATTGAAACTATGAACAAGAAAACATACAGTCTGAATATAAGTACATCCTAGATTATAAAAGGCAACTCAATTGCCATAAAAGGCCAAATGGTCTAAAGCAGTGTTTTTGAACAATAGGGATGCATCCCACCTGTAGAACTTATGAGCCAGTTTGATAACATTCAAGCAGGTTGATGTTGTTTTATTTTATTCAATTTGCTTTTTATTTTGCTAATACTTATTGTCATTGCAAATAAATCTTCCAGTAGTAACATAGCTATTCATCAAAAAAACTATGAATTTGAAAATCTTAAATTACATCAATTAGTATAACAAACTCATTGCACATTTTTAGGACTTGATTGTCTAGAGGACATGGAGACCATAATGGTTGGGAATAACTGGTCTAATGGATATAGATTTCCTTCCCTGTTTTATTTTATAAATAAAATCTTTTACTATATTTATTCATTCCTTTTCTTCAAAATACAGGCATGAAACCATTGATGTTCTCTGTGCAGGATGCAGTAAGAGGACAACCACGCTGGATTCGAGTTGGCACTGACATTTGTTACTATAGAAATTCATATCAAAATCCTGAAAATCCAGGAAAAACCTATGTGACCACTACATTTACAATAACATTCCCCAATCAGTATGATGTGTGTTATGTTGCATACCATTACCCCTATAGCTACTCATCACTCCTGGTTTGTATGAGTATATGAATGAAAAATATTGCTAGATCACAAAGTTAATGTAAATATAATTTATTATTTTTAATTTTTCTTTTAGGCCCATATATGGAAAATGTCAAAACAGACTGACCTCAATAACACTTATTTAAAGGTTGATAACCTTTGCACAAGTTTAAACAATAATCCTGTGCCTATCTTGACTATTACTGCTCAAGAAAAAGAAAAGAATAAAATATCAGTGAGTAAACATTTTGATTATTTAGGAAGACTTCAGTCTACATTTTTCCATCTTATTTTGATGTTTTAGTTTTCTTAATACGAGCATGCTTCTCTTTTACGGAGACTTTTTTACTCATTATATATTTCTTCTTTTTAATGTATAGGAGAGGGAAGTTGTGGTATTGACTGCCCGAGTTCATCCTGGTGAATGCAATTCTTCATGGGTAATGCATGGTGTGTTGAACTTCCTTATGGGAAATTCTCCAAAGGCAAATGACCTTAAAAATAAATACATCTTCAAAATTGTTCCTATGCTGAATATTGATGGAGTAATAAATGGCTGGTAAGTAATTTTTATCCATAAATCCTTATGAAGAGTAAGCTCTGGTGAAAGGGTTCCTGTGATAACTTTTAACCATTTGCACTATGGCAAATCTACTATTGAGGGATTTTTCCAAAAATATTGGCCCAGGAAAAGGTTTATTTTGCCATTACAGTGCATGTATTACCTTTGCCCTATTCATATTTTAATCCCAGACCACAAACTTCACCTTAATGGCTGTAAGTATTCACTGGAACTTAGCCTATGCTAGGGGTGGCAAACCTATAACATGTGTGCCCAAAGTGGCACCTGAAGGAATTTTTTGGCATGAAGATGAATTCTCTAATATGGCCCTCTTTCCATGAAAGATTTGCCATCCCTAGCCTATACTGTTACCTATTTATAGAAGTAAAGTACTTATCTAATGTAGGTAGAAAAGGAATAAAAATTAAAGTTTTTTTCAGGAGATTGTCTTGAATATATTATTCAAACTCAAATACTTCTCACCATGCTTATCTGAGTGAAACAAAATAGATATTTTGTCATTTTTAATTGAATCATCAAGTAAAGACAACAGATAATCATCAAATACATTCACCTAATATTATGTCATTAATTAAGGGTTGAGTTAAGTCTCATTTTTTTAATATTTAAATTCTAAATGTACCCTCTTCTACTTGAATATATAAATTCCTTATCAGAGAGACATATTTCAATTTTTGATCAAATAGGATAGTTATCTAAAATATTTATTAGGTATTCTTTTGTAACCATGAAGAATAAAGAAATTGTTTTACTGAAGGATGCATCAAACTAGATTTTTCTACATAGTTGTCAAGATATTTTAAGCAAAATAAGGTAGCAAAGGTCCTGACATTGTCTAATGTTCTCTCAAAGTTTCATTTGTAATAGCAAAAAGATTCAAATATGCTTGCATCCAAAGTATTTACCCAGAATTCAAGTCATGTCAAACCTGTTCACTTCTGTTTATTCTGCTATTGAGATTTGGTTGTAGGAGAATAAATTTATGTTCCAGATGTGTCAGGTCAATTGCCATTGCTGGACATTATAACAACAGTTTGATATTCAAGGAACTATTTTCTCTTGCATAAATATACCATGAGTTTCATTCTTCTCCATATTGTCATACTTCTCAGAGACTGTAATTTTTGGAATAGATTAGTAGTAGGTAAAAAATTGAGAAAGGAAAAGTCACTCTCATTTAAAAGAATTTCAAATCATATTATATATTTTCATTAAAAGTGTCCAATAAGTAGCTAGAAGCAAAGTTATTATACCAGTTTAATCAATGGATTTAGGTCCATATATAAAAAAATAGTTTTTGCTATTAAATAAATATTCTATATTAAAATCTGCCTATATTCTTTGAAGCTTGTTGATTAACTTTATTCCATTTGAGTTTTCATGAATATTTTCTTGTCTTAAATATAATGTCAGTATGCAGTAAACTGAAATAAGGAGACTAGTAAATAATAAATTATTGTAGTAATGTTACTGTAATTTAACTAATATATTCATTTTATTAATTCCTAATGTATGTTCTTTTTTGCATTTATAACTCATTTTCCTCAATAATATCTAATATGCTAGATGACTATCTATGTTCATTCAGTATCATCTTTTTTGTGTGTTAAAATGTCTTTGCTCCAAGTTTTGCTTGTTTTATTTTACAGACTGGTCCTCTAGAGTACAATCTTATCTTAACACCTGATGTTAACTCCTCCAAGCGCCTTNCTTTTAGTATTATTTCTCAAATTTTAGTGGGAGACCTGGGTTCAAGTCCCAGTCATGTTGCTATTTTTCACACTTGTTATTCCTTGGGATTTAGCCTCATGACTTCTTTGTGCAAAAATTAACACCTTTACCTTAATCCTTTTTCTACTTTTGTTACATATGGTCAAAATGTTTGTAATAGATAATTCTCCTTTGTTATACATTGGTCTTTATTGTTCTCCTGCTTATCTGTTTTGTTTAAACACTCAGGAATGGAAATAATAAAGATTGATTTCACACACTTATATTTAAATTTAAACCCCACTTATACATTAAAAATTGTAAATAGCCTTATAAAGTAGGGAATCGATTTTCCTGATCCTAACAGAACAGTGCTCAGAATGATTCATAGCATAGCACCTGTAGTGATATATAGCAAAATAATTAAATGTGCCTACTGAAAAATTATCTTGGCTTCAGATTAGTTGATTAGGAAGGGATTTAGTTGTGAGTCTATGCCTGCCAGCATTTCCTCATAAATTATTCAGCTTTTGAATAAACACTCCTTTGTATAAATGAGATAGTGTCATTCTCAAATATATTTCTGTCTTCAAAGTTTTCAAAGTGTAATCTGTATTTATTTCAACAAATTTTTACTATTTCACCTTTATGCTTTAATACAATTACTGAATTATCTATTAGCAGTATATATTAACATTCCCTGATGTAGATCAAAATACATTTACTCTCCTCATTAATTGCCATCTTTCACTGTAAATACTTTTATTCTAATAGATCAGAATTTAGTATTGTTTCAGAGTGTTTAATTGTAATTCCTCCTTAATAAATTATTTTCAGTTTTGATTCTGTATTTTTTAAATTTTCTTTATGTAATCAAGTGATATTTTGTTCCCTCAACTCTCTTCATGGCCTTAATTCTGCTTATTTAAGTTTGAATTCCTGATCTGCATCAATTTTGTTCTATGATCGTGAATGAAATTTTTCAAGATAGAACATCATATATTTACTGTTTCTTATGTAGAAAATTGTTTCCAGCAATATCAAGTTTTCTTTGCATGCTTTGCATACTTTGTTTGTTTAAACTCATTGAAAAACATCGCCATCGTAATATAATACTTTTTTAGCTTTAAATGACTTCTTTAGCTTAGAATTGATAACTGTATATCAGTAATCAGTATATCATGTAACTGATGAGGTAAAAATGATTTAAGTCTATAATAGGCATTTCCTTTATTTCCTTATAATTAAACCAAAACATTATCTTATTTATTCCTTAATTAAGGAATCTCAAAACATTTTTGAACACAAAAATCACAGTTTCATCAATGTGACAGAGTCCATGAGATTTGCCTTGCATTTCATCATTGATGTAAATCAGTCATGCACCCAACAAAAAAAGTCATTCTTTCCACAGAAATTTCACAGAAATTTTAAGAGGCGAGCAGCAGTTAAGCAAACACTAGTGCATGGCAGGGGTCCTACTTATTAAGCCAGCGACGGATTGATTTACACGTCTCATGACAACTTTAGGTCCATCTTTTGTGAGGAAAATGCATTATTTACGTGTGGATTTCCGTCGTCTTGAAGCCCAAGTCACCCCAGTCGATGGTGTCTTTCCTGCCCTGAGGGACCAGGGTATCATCTTGATTCAAGGGAGTAGTTTCTACTTCAGGGGGGCTAGTAACTTCCTCCGCTTCCGTAGGCTGGCTGCTGCTAGTGTCTAGAACGGTGGAGGGCGCATTCTCCACCGTCTTCTCGGCTTTGCTTGACTTTCCGTGGTGGTAAACGGGTGATGGGGCCAAAGAGGAGCTCCAAGGAGCCGCCAACAACGAGCCGAGGTTAGGGAAGTGTAAGGGACGCAGGGTTATTCTTCGGTTGACCTTAAAACCCGGGGAGGAAAATGGCTTGGCGGTCGTCGTGGTCGGGACTTCCTCTGGTTCTGGGGTGGTGGTGGTTGTAGTCGGTGGTGGTGGTGGTGGAGGCGGCGTCGTTGTAGCGGTGGTTCTCCTGTTAGCCCTGCAAGTTATCATCAGAAAGCAACGATGACAGCTGTCTTTGGCAAGAGTCTTGGGACCGTGGTGCTGGCACGAATCGCCACTGACGTTATGGGTTAGATCTTATAAAACCAAGTTTCCATGTTAGAAATATTCATCAAATGGTTCTAGAAGCAATTGATTAGTGATTATACGTGACCATAAAAGTGATCGCGTTTGCTATTTACATGGCATTGATGTATGGATGTTTGGTGTGAGTAAAATGATGAAGCAGCAAAAGAAACTAAAAGTATGTAAAACCAGATCCGTGTTAGAGGTGGGTGTGGAGAGATGGCTGTTCACCAGGTCCCAAATGTGATGTTATGTGTCTCACCTGCTTACCCCTGGGAGGCTGACACGGGTATGGAGCCGTAGTTGTAGTAGTAGCACCTCGTCTGCTCGCAAATGAAGTCCTTGACGGCGCTGCATTCATCCACATCCCATTTGAGGTCGGGTGCGCTCAGGGCAACGCATGATCCTTCGGATTTTGCCGAACTGTTTAGCAAATGAGACGTAAAGGCTCGGTTAAGCTACCAGCTGAGATCAAACGTTATAGATTTTCTGAGTAAGGTTATTCTTGAATTCTGAGATTATAGTGAGAAAAATTTCCTGTAATACTTCCGTTCAAATGGAAATTATCAATTGATTTTACATTCGCTTTAGAATATTTGTTAGTTTAAGAATCTCTGTGAGAAGGCCGGATGTAAGAGAAACGTCTTTGAGGATTTGGAGTAATCCCGTGATTGTTAGGCAAACGACCTTCTTAAAGAATTTTTCTGCTAGCAGAGATATTTTCGCTATTATTCGAACTCGGCATGATAATGCGAAATCGGGGGATGTTTTTGAGAATGTTCGCTCCTTTATGCATGCACACAAGTTAATTTATTTTTGCCCCTTATTTCTTAACGACAAAAGAAAGTGGTACAATAATCACGATTCTTTTAGAATTTAGTAAGTTTTGGGAATAGCATTTCGGTTGAGAAAGGTTTCTAACGATGATTATGATTCCAGATCGAATTATGTTCGTAAGTCTCATTATTACTGTATAATTTTCTTGTTTGTACTGTCGGTTCTGTTAATCGAGTGGTAATCCTCAGAAATTGACTATGACGAAAGAGTCCTTGAAATTATTCTCCCGTCTACCTATGTGATATAGATAATGATCTTTGAATATTCGTTCTCCAACGAAGGCAGTAAAATAAAATTGTACGCCTTTATCGCATGTAGAGTCATAGCCGCTTGATTTGGAAGCAGTACTCACAGTTGCCTTCCGCGCGACTTCCCTTCTCCGTACTGGTGTTCATCTTCCGGCCTATGCACCTCCTCCTCCCCAGGCTCTCCCACAGGTCCACTTCCGATTAGCGTCGGAGGCACCTCAGAGTCATCGATCTCGCGCATGTAGTTGAATGTGACGTTGAATGGAAGTCCAGTACTCATCCAAAGGAACATATCCCTTCCCAATCTGTTTCCGGACGTCCAGAAGTCATAATCGTTGTAACCTATTAAGAACAATACCGATTCAAGCCAATGCATTGACGGACTTGCGGAAGGTAGGTTCATTCACATATACTTCGCGATTAAATGCAGGAGATAGTTTTATAAATTCGTGAAAAGTAAAAATATAGCGCGCGAACATTGTATATCGATGGAGGGAAGACAAATTTTAATATTTAGAATTCTTGGGGCTAAAAGGAAGCTCATGATTTGAAAACTAGAATTTACGACGGTAATATAACATCAAAGTGAAGAAGACCTGAGATTTTCTATTGTGTACAGTATACCTATATGTAATCATATGGTAGAATCGATGTAAATTCTAACATACCAGCATTGATGAGGTATTGAGTGATAGAATCTGCCTTCTCTTTGGTCTCAAATGACGCCAATTGAAGACCGAGGGAGCGGCAGTACTGGTAGGCCAAAAAGTAATTGAGAGCCGGAGAGTATGGGTTCATTCTGCTCACGAAGTATTGCACGCCATCGAGCTGGATTGTGGTGATCCTTTGACCTGAAATAGATAGATTTCATGCATTTATTGGAATTCCATAATAATTGACATTTTAAAGAATATAGCAACCCTATTGTTATCGGCTAACATTAGACAGACAATTTCTTTAGACATAAATGTTAACTGCATCAAATCAAAGTTACTCAATATGTTTAGTTGCTTTTAAAGAGAAAGAGCTAACTTCGTAAACACTAGATGTTATCTCGAGCATATGAGAAGAATCTCACTTATAAAAGGGAAATTTTCTTTCCGCTATGACACTTACTGATACACCCGATAAATACGTTCAGTAAAGCGTTTTTTTCAATCTGTTTCCTCTCTTTTCATCTCATACTTAATCCATTGCCTTTGGCATGGTAATCGAAGTCAAAACTAGACTACTTAATCCACAGATTTTTTACTCGCAATTAAGTAGGAGGATTCAAATTAACCATAAAATTCGGATTATTCAAGAGTAATTTTCCTCTTACTGTATCAGTGATAATAAAATATTAATTTATTTTTTATTTGATTGTGCAGGATTTTGCGAGAATAAAGTTAAAGAGAAATTCCTTTTCGCAGGTAGCCTGCTTTTCGATTAATTTTCCTCCACAACACTTCCTCCCTCGCTTCCGAGGCAAGTTTTTGGATGGCACGCCAAGTGTTGAAAATTGAGGCGGATTTACTTAACCGTCCTCAGTGTTCCGTAAAATAGGTCCTCGCCGTAAATTTCGCAGATTTGTTTTACCTTGAAAGGCATGTCGAAAAATGCAGAAAAAATGCTAGGTAGGCGAAACTGCCTCTCTGAGCCTTCCTTAAAGGACTGCAAAAGTGTATTAGAGGCCCTTTTCCGGAGGAAGACAAACACTGCGGCAATAAATCACGCGAGACTTTTCGCTAATCCGGTTACAACTCGGTGACCCTACCCCGTGGCAGCAGGTGCGCCTTTACGGCGTCTTCCACCGTCTCCTTGACCTCCAACGAACTGCACCGACGAGTAATTGCAACCGGGGGAAGGGAAGGGACGAAGAAAAAGAGGCAAGAGCCCTACGTAAGCGAGTGAGAGAGGGCCTCTTTTATAAATCTACGGTCGCCGAACCTCCTCCTCCTCCTCCTCACCAATCTTGCGCTCAGTCCCATACCTTTTTTCCTTTCCTTCCACCCCCACGGGCTCTGTAATTGGCCGTGAAAGGAGCCCTTGAACTCCCAACACAGCCCCATCTCTCACAGCAATCTCGCAGGATTGCTTACTAGGACATTTATTACGAATAAAATTGTCCGCCAACCCATTTGAGGTGTGGATGTTCTAGGAGATGTGCGTGTGTGGGGTCAAAGCGCGAAAAGAGGGATCTCCTTGAATTTGTCCTGGAAGTGGTGGGGGTAGATCTTGCTCCAACCAAACACTTCTTAGTAGGTGGTTTCGCTAATGGAGAGTCTGCGGGTTTTTTCCTCCAGAGATTATTTCGAATTCTTTGTTTCATTTATAAATCTGGAAAGCTCTTAAGAGATGAATCGAAAATATTGCGAAGCTTTTTAGCAGTGATAATGCGCTGAGTCAACCGGTGAGTAATGTTCTTTTTCAGGTGGTTAAACTTTCGAGCCCTTAACCTTCTCGCTTTTGTTTTTCAAGGCAATCCTCTTCTCTCGCAAGTGCTTTAAAGCTTATGGCAACGGTCAAAAACCCGAGGCATTGACCTCGGAAAACTCACTGTGTAAAATTAAGATCAGTCCTTGTCAGAACCTATTTTTTTCTCCCTCTGATATTTATCCAAAGAATAGATTCTTGTACATCAAAGTTCAGCAGATTGCGTATCACGTGGTTGACTGATCAGCGGTCTTCGGTATTCTGCATTAAACTTGGCATTTTCATGCATTCTTTTTTTGGTATGATCCAAAAAAGGAGGAATTTCATTATTCTATTCTTTTGAGTATGTTTTGATTTGCTTGATAATATGAGAAAGATAGTCTCGTGAAATCATTAAAATTATCTTTTCTTTCTTTACTTGCACATCTGCAATAAGTTATTTGGTCCTACGGAAATTATCTGAGAAAAATAACCATAAAGTAATTCATATTGCTATTAATTATTAATATATGTTTATCTTAGATACCGGATGATCGCAGTAGATAAAAATATGCTAATGACCATGAACGGTCGCAGTCAATTCAATCGACATTCTAATTATAAATTTAATTATTTTTGCGTGAAATGATGTATGAAATTGACTTCTTTGATAGGCTCAAAATCATGCATAATTCGCCGAAGATATTTATTTGAGTAAACTCACTCTTAACTTCATAATTGACGAGTATTTTATTTCAGAAAGGTATTTAGACTCTTCTGAAATGGGTAATTTATATAAGACGATCACATTAATAGAGTAAGGGAGTTATTGAAATCCAACTCATTTTCTTTAGACGTAAAGTGACTATCATTCTGGGGGATCAATTCATTATAACAATTATTTACTTTATTTTGAGGAGTTTAAACGATAAATTTTATGTCTTCTTTTTAGCAGCCAAGAAAAACTATATTTAATTTGTAAAATGTACAGCCCTTGCTCCAACTTTGAAGCCTGTTGAGATAATTCAACTCACCTTTGAAGATTATCCGGAAAAGCAACATTGTTGCTATTCAAGCACTTCTGACCTTAGCGGAAGTTTCATTGCGTATATCAAGGAATTTTCTGTGGTCGTGTGTTCTAAAGTTAATTATCTGACAAACCGCATTGACTCTATCAATTGAGAGTAATGGAGTTGTGGTTTCATTGATAACCCAGTTATGATCATTTATGTACGTCACAACTTTGTCGGTGGTATCCAATAAATAATGATATTAGCCTTTTTCTCAACGAAAGTTTTAATCAGTTAATCTAACGATCTATTTTTCTCCGCATAATTCATTTTAAGTCTTATTTCTAATTTAGAACCGGAATTTATATTATACCGGAGTACGTCCTACTGTACTTTTATTCTAGTGATGTTCTGCAAAGAATTTGCTCTCGTTTTCAGCAAAACTTCCAGTAGCAAGTTTGGAAGAGACTTATTATTTTCAACAGGTGATTAGGTGTCCCGAAAAAGAACACCCTCGTTACTTCCTGTAAAAATACTCGAGAGTAACGGTTTTCTCATCTTTCCTTCCAATTTGGGATCGCATTACTTCGAAGGCAAGCGGCATTCGCGGCCGACAAACGCTCTTGACAGCGACTTGAATTCTAATCCGGTCGTGTGATTCAGAGGTATCGAGCCTCCGGCTGAGAAGCGGAAGGACAAATGAAACGATCATTAACCTTTCCGATCATTCATAGCGTACTACGGTCGCGAGGGTAGACGCGCATTTTGATCGCATCCCCCGGGAGAATTCCGAAGATAATGACATCCCCCCAAAGAAAGAGGTTACGGTGAATTCCGTGCCGGAAAACAGGAAGGCGACAGATGAACTTTAAAGATAGCCCCGTGATTTCGGTCAATTGATACAGTAATCTCGCGAAATAAGCGCAAAAAATTGCACGTTTACTTGTTCACTTTTATTTGTTAACGATGAAGCAAAGAAACGCCAATCGCCGCCTTCTTGTTTTATTCATTTAACCCCCTCCATTTGCGGATGTATGAGCCTTCATTGCAGCAGTGAAATGCTAAAAATAATCGGTGTTTTTTATGAAGAGGATATTGTAGATATCGATCAAAACGCTCTGCGAGTAGTTGTGTTCGGTAGACGTGGATTGATGAATGAACGGACGGAGGAATCGCGCTGATTTCCTAATTTTTGTAATGGCCATTTTCGCATCAGTGGAGAAATTTCATTCTACGACTTTAGCATTTTATGTGAAAGTCCGTGTAAATGGTTTATTTCACGGCAATTTGATCTAAAACATGGGGCAACTTGAAATTCAAGGCTGTTAAAAATTTCTTCACGAAAAAATTATTTTTGCTTCCTTTCTAACTATCTGCTGCTAAATGTAAAGGCTTTAAGTTATATCATCATATTACTGTATCTTGCATCGCTTTAGATTGTTTTTACGCCTTGTTTTCTGCGTTAAATTAGAAAAAGAAATGTTTTAAAAGCATTCAATCGATTCAATGTTCATTTGCTCAAATTTTATCATATTTTAAAATTAATTAACGGTAAAAAGTCATTTTCTCCATGTTGTGGAACACTCCCTGAAAATTTCATTTGCTCGCGGTTTTGACGGTAGAATTTTTAATTAATTATCCTAGTTAAATTTTCTACATTTTAAATCTTTTATAAGATACATTATTAACAAAACTTCGTCCCTGTTTCATTAAAATTGTAATTTCTAGCGGTAATTCGAAACTTCGTTGATTTTAATTTGTACTCTGTGAAAAATCCTTGATTCGATTTTACCCATCTAAAATTTAGCATTGAAATATGACAGAAAACCTGAGGATTTATGGATACAGTATGTAATTGTGATTCTAATTGTCGAAACAGTACCAACTGATAGACTGGGTGTTCTACAACGACTCATTTCATTAATACCCAGCCATTTGAGGCGCTTGACATTGATTCGTAACGACATCGGTTGCGTATTAATTTGATATCCCGCCCGAATTTCTTCTCGAAGTACGAAGTCGTGAAAAACGCTTTCTATCATCGTTATAAGATTTAAACTTTCTCGATAACGTAAATGAAAGCAACATCCTTTGATTTTGCCTATTCTCTCTGTAGAAATCGAGGTCGTCAACGAACGTACGTTAAATGATTCTCAGCTATGAACTACTGCCATTTTGCGATGATATGCATAGTTACATAAATCTGCATTACATAAAAATGCTTGATCGAAGAATACTTTGAGAATAGCCACCTAATTTCCCCTTCTTTGCTCAATTATTTAGTCCTCAGAGAATTAAAAGTTTGCTTAGTAAAACAAATTGTGCTATTTTTCCTGTTATTTTAGCTTTATCAATTAAAAAAATGTCGAGTTTGAACGCTCTACCGTGAATTAGTTCAAATCGATGATCGGAAAAAAATACTATAGACCCGGGGTATGAAATTAGAAATTCGAAAGCATGAGATATTGAACAATCGATAAAATTAATCATGAAAGAACCCTTAGAGTTTCCTGTGTCACGGTCACCGGTAAAATCACTTCCGGAAATGAATGGCAAAATTTTCACCAGAAACCAATGTAAATTGTACTCACCCCCGACGAAGCAGAGGGTGCATGAGAGGAGGATGGCTGCCGCTATCGTCGTAGTACGCATCTTGTCTTCTGTGTTGTACGGAGGTTGGCTGTTGGTTACTCGACGCTTCGTTAGCTCCTTATCCGCCCGTTGAAGTCTCCGCTGAGTGACGGAGAAAGCGACTGACCCCCGCTCAGCGTTCCTCCTTCCTTTTGTTGCCGGACGCGGCAAGGTGCGTGCGATGGGAGAGGAAAGCTCTGTGGGAGGAGGGAGAATCTCGATGGTAGCGAGGGAGGGCGTTCGTGGAAGGAAGAGAGGTGACGGCCAGAGGAAGGAGGATGATAAACAGCAGCCCCATCCCTCCAAGCAACCGTCCCTCTTTTCTCAAGACCCTTAACAACTCCGATGGGTAAATGTGCATCATGGGCACTGAATAATTGGCATACATAAACATCGCGACATAGCAAGTTAGGGTCGTCACGAGCCTTCCATACAGTCCTTAACCTTAATAGCGTTAATTAATCTCATTACAGGATAGCAGAATAAAGCTCGTCTTGTCAAAAATATTAATAATTGGTTAACTACTGTTTCTATGCTACCTAATCACTAGTGTTATCCAACAGATTCCTCCAGACTTATACGTTTTTCTTGGTCAGAAACGGTATATTTATACCCATGAATGTTTACGCTTAATTCAGATACCCTGAATCTAATTCCTATGATAGCACAGGATTTCTCCTCTCAGTCCAAAATTAGCTGAAACTTTAGAAGTGTCCCTTTTATGAATGTTGAGTGTATTCTCTGCGTCTTTATCCCGCGATCAGATTCTAGTGGTTCTGAATTTCACCACTCGTCGATGAACCCTGCGTACTTTTCTCTTACCTCCACCCCATTAATTCCCAGATGGGCTATGAAGCCATCCACCTTCGAGACGGCAGGGTCAAGGTTTCTCAATCCCAACGACGGCGATTTTCATGTGCTATCTGGATATTATCATCGGATGTTTTCCCTCCTAAGAGCAAGCACTTCGTAGGATAGCATCTTCTTAAAAATAAAACTAAAGATTGGGCAAGGGAAACGCGTCCATGGACCCTCCTACATATGCGAATACAGCCTACATCATCTCTGCGTCTCTCAGATGTCTTTTTCAATGTATTATTCCTCTTTCATTGTTTCCAGTGAAGTCCCTTACCGTATGCTCCTTTCGCTTCATTTTTATTGCAAGCGGTTTGCTTCCGTCCTCCATCTCGAAGCCTTTTATTTGCAAAATCTCTCACTCCACGATTTTCACACCTTTACGCCGCTTCTCACGGTACCTCACTTCGTCATCCCTTTGAAGTGAGCCAAACCTATCTTCAGTCAGTGTGAGCTTCTTCTTTTGCCATACTAATGCATCTTGAGGTCGTTAGCAGAATCGGACGTATTACTTGTGGCATAAAATTTCCCAGAAGTACGCCTTGGTGTTTTACTGTTCCTGGGGAATATGAGTTTAAAAGTTTATTAAAAAGTAAATAAAATAGCATTAATTAGCATTAGAAGTGATGTAGTAGCATTGCATTAGGAGAGAACAAAACATTGGTAGGTCTTACGGTTGTTTTAAGTTATTATTGATTTTTGTTTAGTACTATAATTATACCCTCAGTACTTTGTTCAAAAATTCTGTAATTTTTCCTCCTCTCTTGATAGAATTAATGAGGAAGTTATCCGACTTACCCATTCTTGATTCTCAAAAACGTGTTTTTTTATTTTAGATTTCTTTCTTTTCTTCCATTACCGTATTGGGATTGGATCGACGTGAAATACTTTAATTTAAATTTGTTTATTTGTTAAATATTTCCGAAGGTGTTCATACCGAACAAGGAGACTATTTGGAGAGTCTAAAATAATAATATTAAATGAATTAATAATGAAATTCTGGAGAAAAAAACAAAAAAACCAATATTAAAAAATCTGTTTATAAAAACAGATTTGGTGAGGCCACTAATTTCTTTGCAACACACAACATACCGGACCCGAACCGCTCGCCCACATTTTTTGTTTTCGGAAACCTACAAAAGCAGCTTGTCTTTCCTTTTGTCCTTCTCCTCCTCTTCTCTCTCATTACGAGCCCTGCTCTCGCTCTCCCTCTATTATGCGCCTGTCTGCAGCCACGAGGACTTTCTCATTCCCACTCTTCCCCCTCATCTTCTCTCTCGTTCGCACTCTTTCCCCCACTCCTTTCTCTTCCTTTCCCCTACCTCGCTGTCCGTCCCGTCTTGCAGGCGACACCCTGTCGCTTGAGAGTCTAAACTCATCCTTCAACACCTTTCTCCCCACTCTTTGCTTAACCCGCAGCATTACCCTGCGAGAATTTTCGCTGTTCCAAGAGGTCCATCCGGGCTCTCAGTCCTTTCAAACTGGACAAAACTGGCTGTATTTTTAGATCACCATCTCACTCAGAACCCGTTAGTTTCTGAAATTGCGAAGGAGGCAAAATCCTCGGAAAGACCTTTTGGTTGGCTCTTTTTTGGTTAATGGTTCAGCAGTCCTCTTAAAAGGGAGTTGATGTGTAGCCTCTGTCCTGTTCCGCGTCTTCCTCGTCTACTTTTCTTCGTCTTTTTCTGCAAAGGACTTTGGGTCGTTAACCGCTATGGCTTCCATCACGAAAATATATTTTTTACTCCTTTTGCGGTTAATTAGAAAAAATGGGAGAGTAGTTGTGCTTCAATTTTCGAGTATTTGGATATTTTATTTTTATGCTTTGTATGTAATTAGAAAAATGAACTTCAAGCGTAAAATCGATTTTATCCCATGCTGCCGCATGATTTTACGGAGAATTATTTTCAACTTCTTCTTTCAAGAGCCTATAATTTACCTATCAAGAAAAAGTCTCTGATTTCTCGCGTCACTTTCCATTTTTCCTCGTTAAACTAAGGAAAAGTTTAGTAATGTGAAATCAAAAACTAAATTCGCATTTCTTTTTTGTATGATCCCATGTCGAAGAAAATTTGCCTGCGTTTCGCTGCTAATGAGATTGTCGTTATGTATCAAAAAGAAAAGCCTCGCCGAAAATCAGGACGAGATTTCAATAATGTTAGTCTAGAGCATGTGTCGGTAAAAGTTTCCCATGGAAGGCGTTATGGACACAAATGTCTACACATCCCTTTCGAATGTTCCACGATGGAGTGAAACACTTACTGTTTTATAATTTTCACTTCTAAGTCGAGTGCACTCCGCTAGAACTGCTTCCAACTGCTTGAATTCTTCTCGTTCCCATTAACCTTGTCCTTCATACCCGTAACCTTCCATCCGAGTTGCATCCGAAGAGCCAAGCTATCTTATTCCGAATCCCTGAGCAGTGGTGTGTTGCGGGTAAACTGCAAGCAGGCGCTTTGTTCTTCGCTGAAGCTGTACGTACTCTGCTCTCCTGTATGGTCGACCTAAGCTCTCTACCTTTCAAGGCATTCCGTAGAGTAGCTCGGGTTATATTTTGTAGCAATTACATGTTATGTTTCTGCCATTCTCCATTGGTTTAATTTCCTTTTGAGCTATACTCCTCTATTGGCGGATGCCATTGCCTTATTTTCTTAAATTTAAAATAACTTTTGGTTGAAAATATTACCCGCATTTTTTTCATTTGCTTAAATTATGTATCTTATCCGAGTGACTTTTTGTTATCTGAAGAATCCACCAGAAAGTTTACCCCGAATAGCATTATGAATGTGTATGTTTGTACATAATCAGAATATGTTTTAAAATCTCGTCCTTAAAATCTATAGTGCTATACTCAATGTGTATAGAGATATTATCTTCCTAAAAACGCCCCACCCACGAATTACTGCTCCAATAATTCAATTTTATGTAATATTTGCTTGCATTCTCAATAATCATAAAATGCCCAAATCATATAATCCAAACTTTAAGGATTGACCTAAAAGAATGCAGCGAAACCTCGTCAAGCAAAGATAATTCGCTCCAGAATAATGTGCTTCAGACGAAATGTCATCTCTGACAAGTTAGTAAATCCTGATATACACGTAAACAACTCCAAGCTTTGATCGTTTCTGAATTGTTGTGCAAGAGCATGTGCGTGAGCATTCTCCAAAATATTCGTAAATAAAAAATATAGCTCTCGGGTTCACTTTTTATCAAATATCTGTATCTGCTGTATTAATTTTGTTCTCCTAAAGTTATCCTTAGGATGCTTCAAAGCAAATCACGATCAAGAAGTAGTTTATGAGGAAACTGTAGAATTGAGATATCATCAAGTATGTGTGACAGTTCCATAAACAGGGAAGATTCTATTAAAGAAACAGGAAGGTATAAACCTAATAATCATGGGTAGTTATTTCAATTATACTAGTAGTCTCCATATGAAAACTATTTGAGGATTGGATTCGATCCGCGGACCTAAATTTGAAGGCTCCTGAAGTAAATCATGGCATTGAGTTCTTTCTTAAATAAAGTCAATACTTTTCGAAGTCTAGCCATTACCTCTAACTTCGCTTGCCTTTATCGAGGATGTCAAAGCAGTCTTTATATTGAAGCATTCCAGGTTGAATCATTCACTTATTTATATTCGAGCGAGAGCCGTAATTCCAACTAAGTAGAAAACCAATTCACAGCTAATGAAAGCCTCGTGTTCAGATATTTTTTCGAGGTTTTCTTAATCTCTTAACACGCAGACATGGTGTACTCAAAATTGCTTACGTAAATGTTGGTCAGAATATACTGAGATGTTTTTATGAAGAGGAATATTACTTTCCGTTACCCCTCGAGTATTTCGATGCTGCCACCGTGTTCCCACCATGATATCCTTCCAAGTTGGATGATGATCTCACCTGGTACTCTTCCGTTGAACGAAAAACCCGAACTACGAGTTATCCCTTACGGTTTTTGAAGAACGTATTTCATATTCTTCTGATCATAAAATGTCATCAGAAATTTAATTTTCATTACATGCGTTTTCATTTATGGGAATTTGGATCTCTACTAAATGTTAAAAATTTGTCTTGGATCATATTTGTCTTGGAAAAAAATTACGTTACAAAGCTTTAGGCATTTCTGTTTCTAGTCAAACTCTTCTTTCTTTAAGATTGGGATTGATATCACATATTGTTTATTTTGGTTTGACATCTGTATTAATAAATGGACGGATTTTATCTTAAATTATGCGTCTATTCTTGTGGAAAATCTGAAAACGACCATGTTGTTAGTTCAAATTCATTTTCCCTCCAAAAGATTTTTATGAACTCAAATCCGTACCATAATTCCAAGCGTAGGTGAAGCATATTTTATTAAGTATCACTTCTACATCCTTCTTCCTCCCTCTCGTACTCGGCTATATTCTACGAAAGAGATCATTTTGAAATTTCGTAATCGGCGGGCAATTTTAAAGACGCCACAACGACCAATTTCGTGCATCTCCTCCGGATTTCTTTGTTTTCCCAAGGTTTCGAGGCCTAAGGGTTTCTCCTCTCCCTATATCTGTGTGGGAATACGCGATTCGATGGGGGCATCTCCTCACAAGTTCCTCCCGTACGGGTCAAAGAGCGGCTGGTGGTGGGGTGGAGGGGAAGGTGGGGGGGGTGAGGGCGCAGGAAGTTCCAATGCCCTCGGGGAAGAAGAGGCAGCCGTGGAATGCTGGCCAACCGGGTTAGAGGCGTTGATCCCTCCCCCGTCTCTCCACTCTGCATGGGAGAAAAGTCAGTCGGACGCATTTAAAAATAGAGGAAGGGAGTATGGGGATGTAAGGAAAAGACGCAAGGTATCCGTAAAGAGGAAGAAGGGATAGGAAAGGTAAAATAATCTCCTTAATAGGTATTTAATGGAGTCCGATTCCGAGTAGTCTCTATCAATTCCCTCGGGATACAAACGAATTGTCCAGTCTATATATACTCGTGACATCACCTCCCCACCTGAGCCATAAGCCTCTCTCTCTTCTCACAATGGAGGAATCCTCGTGGTCTTTTGCGGAGCAACGAAAGGGGTTGTTACTGCGAGATGTTGGAGTATATTTGAGGCGTCGGCGAAAACATGCGATGGAAGGGCCCGCAGAGCTATTCATCTGGGTAAATGAGAGGTCTCGAGACAGTCGACACCTTGCTTGCCTCAACCCCTCGCATATCTCCCGCAGGTCCTTAACTGCTCCTCAGCATCCTCCGGCCACCTCCGGGATAAAGACGTTATTTATTTATTTCCCAGCTCTCGGCAGTGACGCTAGCGAAGAGGAGGTCGTCGTCTGCAGCGGCGGTGGAGGAATGGGATTCCCGTGTGCAGAGGATGCTTTTTAATTTGATGGAGGGCGTCTTTGTTCCCCTCCGTTGGCAAAGTCGTGCTTCGCTTGCAGAGCAGTGGGTCGTTCCCCTTATATCCTACTATAGTCTGGTTTTCTCTACTCTGCTCTCTTTGCTTTATATTCTCCTTCCTTACGTCCTATTGCTTTCCTTCAATTCTTCCCAGAAGGTATTTGCTTTTTTCCATCATCTAAAAAGGGAGTCGTCTCGACTTTTCGGGATCAGCACATATCCCCATTGCGATTAATAATGAAATTCATAATTTTACATTCTGATTGCAACGAATGCATTGGAAAAAGCAAAACTATAGAATTATGATAATATACTTGATGGTTTTTACATTAACTTGTCGATTTATAATAGCTACAATTTTTAACAGAAATATTGTATGACTATTTATGTATCATTTCGTAAAGATGGCTGTTGTTATTATAAAGAATTATTAATTACTCTTTGGGGCTCCTAGCATTCCAACATAAGTGAACCTAAGATGCGAAAGAGAAATAAATGTACCATTATTTCTCGGCTAATTATTTTGGGAGCTTATCTAACACTGCCATTGGTATTTCGCAACAGATCATGGGAAAGCCTGTGTACCATTAGGCCAATGCATTGTAGACTAATTAAATGCCAATTTTTGGTAGTATATCAGGCGGATAACTTGCCCTCTAAGTTGATCCATGCGAATTTAAAAGCCACCGTGCCCTAAGACTTTTTACTGCCTCTGTGTTGTGTGTTTTTTTTTTTGACGCCGGTTTTCGTCTTAGTCGTCTTTCTCTACGGTCTCCTCACTTCTTTCTCTATATTCATTTTTATTCCCCTGTCTCTATCCTTCTCTCATTCCTAATTTTACTAATACCATCATTTCTTAGCATTTGTCTACTATAAATATCTTCCTGAATTTAAGTAGGATTTGATCTGCTGAAACTTCGCATGATCAGATGAGATTATTTTAACTGCCTTTCAAACATTCAAGGATATTATATAAAGGGAAATATCTAGGAATGCGATGGACCTCCTCCGACGGGGAATCTCCCTACCCGGCAACCGATAAATCCCTCCGCAGAAATAAGATGGGATGACATACAGCTCTTTATTTCACCGAATTCTTCGACATAAACCTCGAATGGCCAATGGAAGGAGGATGGTTGAATAAAGACTTTGAATTAGCACATCAAACGGACATAAAAGTTAAACCGATGACGCGCATGATAACATTAATTTCTTTTTATTTTACTCTATGTTTTTGCATTAGTTTCTTCATCTTTACTTCTTATTTCAGTGACTGTAATTTTTAGCTAGCTACTCACATAGTTTACTGCTCTTACGATACTCGTTATTTATCTAAGCTTTTGGTTCCTTTAGAATGTGTATTTTTCATTCGCTTCCGATATTTTCCATTTCTGCGTTTTCTTTGAGGTGCACTTATTCTTTGTCCTTTCTCCGTTTCAAACTCAGCTCCTCTCTATCTACTCATTTCGTATATCAGCGTCATATCCTGCAATTCTCACCAGTCACTCTAACGCAGGGTGAATTAGGTTCCCACGTAAGGAAGAAGGATCTTCAGGGTATCAACCTCGCATCACTTTATCTTCCATCTCCTTGTCCGCATCCTCTTCTTACCTTCCTTTTTTCTCTCTCAGCGTTTATAGTATTTCTTTTCTTGCTTCCTTATTGACGTGGATTCTTCTACCTCTTGTTCCTCCTGCCTTTTAGGTCCACAAGCGCTCTCTGGCGGGCGAACGCCTTTGTTCTTATCCCTTCGCCGGCCATTCTGCGTCTCTTTCCCCTTTCCAGTGACTAATACATTGCTGAAGAAAGGGGTCGTTATATGGGGAGTGCAGGGCAAGGATGTGCATGAGGTGCGGTCACGAGGTGTTAGTCGTTATTGCGGGGTCGTGCCGCGAAGAGGTGATTCATTGTGATCATTGGACGTGGAGATAGCCGGGATCCTCTCCTGCCCTTGGTTCCTGACTTAATCGACTCTTTCTGCTCGGCTGACCACAATACTTAGGCGATATGATTTTACGATACCATTTCCTTCCTGCGAACCTCTCTTCCCCGCTCCCTCGCTGGCGCGGCAACTAGAATTTTCGCGAATAACGAAGCGACGTCGTTTCGTTTTTTCATCTGCGCGTAAAATATGTGCGGGAGTTGATTATAAGTGGGTTTTTTACCCGTCTCGTCGCTAATAGTTGTGGGTGGTGGATTTTCGTCTTCGACGCGAAATGATGCGGGGTAATGGGAGGTCGTAACGTTTGGCGCTCTCAAGACGGTCTGTTCTCGCGGGATGCGGTCGAAATAATGTTCTTCAAGGTTGTCGACGTTCTGGAATGGGTAATTTTTGCCCCAGGTGAATGGAAGCGTTGCGTTAAATAATACGGCTAATATTCACGGCGTCTATCCCTTCCATGCTTCATCTGGAGTCGAAGGAAGTAATTCGTTTCGTGGTTTCTCGCGCATTTTCCATGGTTTTCGACTTTGTTGACGGAAATCGGGCTTACAAAAATCCCACGTACCTCATTTAATATCTCATCTCATCTATCTCATTTAAATCACTTTCATTATAATTCACTGAAATTAAATTTTTAAGTAAATGAAAGCACTTCGACTATTCTCTTCAAAGTTGGCCTGATATCCTCACCAGTGAAAAGTAACTTAATTTAGACTTCTCGAGAAAAAGATAAAGAAAATATTGAGGTTGAATCAATCGATTCCTAACGTTAAATTAACACCATTTTCTTATTTTATAGCCTATTCTTTTGCAAATAATTAAGAGACATTCACTCTCAATCTTAGCTGCTTGAGAAAGGGTGTATTCTGTTCGACAAATTTTTAACAGTACTTCGGTTTCGGCGATATGATTTTAAATAATCTTAATTTCTAAAAATTATTCACGATTTGCTAGACACATGCAGTTCAAATCATATTTTTTTCCGGAACTGCTCCAAAGTAATTTATGATTATGTAGTCCTTGTTTCAAACCGTTATCGAAGTGACTGAAAGATTAGAGAAGAATTATTCTAATTTTATAGCTCCTGTCATGTAGAGGAAATTTACCTTTTAGACTTGCATCATAAGTTTATCAGACTAGAAATGTTTTGGAAATTTAGACCTTAAATGAATTTCTATTGAAACTGTTATCCACATTACTTTTTGGTATAACATGTATCCAGTAATGTAATTAAAATTTTCGTTTACATGATGATTTCTTTTTAGAGGAATTATTCTAGCTTCGAAGCATTGTCGATCCTTTGAAAGGTTGGCAACTGCTTGACATACTGTTTTGGAATTTTTTTCTTACCCAGAAAGAGCTGGGTGTGCATCATTCGTTCAAATATACGCATTTACACTTGCCTGATTCTTTTTTTAATCCTCAAAATATTTTCAGTGTTTCACACGTCATGTCGTTTTCTTAATTTTAAAAATGTTATTCTGCAAAGTACCGCTTACGTTAATTCATTTTACCCCAAAGTATCGTGAACCCAGTTTTGGATGATAATTAAATATAAGCTCCTCTAAATTTTACATGTAGCCTCCGCTTCATTCTTAGCTTCATCTTTATGAAATCAGTCTTAAGCTCATCTTTTTTGGTATGTATAGCAACACATTGTGAAGGTTTGCCTTGAGAATTCTTTACGTGTACTTGTAGGGTTGTCCTTAGCTTACCAAGGAAGTTTTGCTTGTAACTTTTGGTAACCGTTCGTTATATACAATATGGTATTTTTGGTTTGAGTATCTCTTGCGCCGCAAAAGGGAAATATTCGATGTAGCTCGTAACTTAGGCCACGAAATCGCACCATTAAGAATTCCAGTTCAGCTGAGAAAAATTCGAGCGTCGAAGTCCCTCAATATTTGTTGTTCCCGAGTCTAAACCCTGTTGCTTTGCATCCGAATAAACAACCTCCATTTCAAGGCCGAATAGCACCACCGACATCCTTCCCTGCGGAGACCATGGTAATCCTCCACAACACGACCAGCGGAGCTATGCTAATTCCGCCCTAGACATGGCGATGAAAGCATCGCCAAACAATGCGACTCTGTGCAGGTCGAACCGCTCCCTCGCTTCTCTTACCTTCGTTGTCCGAAGGAATGACAGTGGCCTTTTTACAACGAGAATAGTGGGAGGAGTGCGTAGACTCGGTTGTACGGGAAGCCGCGCGTCTGCCGAAGAAAGATGCATTACCCGTTGGAGAGGATAACACGGCGTCCGCTGCCCTGTGTGTAAGGGGTGACGCAGAGGAGGAGTGGGTGTCGGAATATGGCGAGTGCACGTCTCCACGTGCATTTCCATCGCCTTATTGGGACGCCGACTGGGCGCCAAGGCTTTCGCTTTCGTTGCATCTACCGCCGCGCACCTTTGGCTCCCAGCTGGTGTCTTTTGATTCCCATCTACAAGTTTCCCTTATCGAAAACAGGGTTGCCGACTGTTTTATTCAGGAGGAGGAAGCTGTATATGATGTTGTGCTTATATGCAAAAAATAATTGCCTTTCCCCGGGTCAGTTTCCAGATCGGCGGCTCTGTATTAGTGTATGAGATAACTCTCGAAGGGTATTGGCAATTGAAGCAGGAAAAATTTTTCCCTTGGAAAATCACACTATTCCTAAATTACTATTCTTATATTAAGATGATTCTCACACTCTTTTTATTATAAAATTGGATCTGTTTTCGCTTGGAAACTGCTTCGGTGCAGTAGCCATGCTTTTAGTGATATTTGTTTTTTAAATTCAATATTTACTGTTTTTCTTGGTAAGCTACAAGTTTGCTTAAATTTTCCTTGTCCGTACTTTGTGAAAAAATTAATCTTTAACAGTGGTGCGTGAAAACGAATATTTTCTATATGATGACGTACGCTTTCATTCTGTAGTTGTTTATTGTCATTAAGTTACTTTATCTCTCAAGAAAAATTTATAATGATGGACTGTATTCATCAGATTTATGGTATACCAAGTTAATGTTGAAACGTGTGTTTTTATTGTCTTCAAATCTTTCGATTAGTCGAATGATAACTATTAGATTATGCTTTTTATAAACAAAAGTACAATTTGAAGTCTCATTCCATTCCAGAGTTTTCTAAAATGTTGTCTCCGTCTTTGCACTCACATGTTGTACATAGTCAAAAGCTACGGAAACGTAAATTCATGCTGCTATTTTAGAGCATATGAAATATTATCTAACTTTAGTAGGCGTTTCATGAAGAAGTCTAACATTGACGCCTTGCTACCATCAAAGAATACCATCCGAAATAAATTTTAAAATGAGCAAATGAAACTGTAGCGTTGTCGGCCATGTGGCAATTAAAGGAAGCCAGCCTTGTGAGGAACAAAGAATGAGCTCTGAGGAGGTGTTATTTTGGGGATGGGAACGGTGTGTGGTTTCTCCGTCTATTAAACGTGGATTTCTCAATGGGCAATTGGTGGTGTAGCCAATCTCTTTAGCCTCGCTTTCCCACACTTCATCTCGCAAGACAGACCACCTCAAAGGAGTTCCGTCTCGCCATTGGCTCCCATAGCAAAGTCACGGCCGTTTGTAAGAAATCGAGTTGAGAACGAAAAGACGTAGACTTGGGAGGGTAGAGAGATTTCTTCCTTCGGTCATTAGTGGATGTGAAAGAGTGACGTCATCGCAGGTGCTGTGTGATTCAGTTGAGGTAAGAATGGATTGACGATACTCCCGACGCAGCATCTTGAACCCTTCTTAAGGTGTACCGTGGCTCTGTAAAAAAAAAGTCTGTCAACTCTATATACCTTTCTCTTTCCTTCGGTCTTCATTGCAGGCTAAGCTTACCGGACGGGTTTTTTGCCCGTGGTAATAGGGGAGGGTTGAGGGTGGAATGACATAGGCAGAGGTGGCCTTGACATCGGTGCCTTTGTGAGTTCTTGACATCGGTCTGTAATGCGGATATTGGGCGTGATTGAAGAGGAATGGAATTTAGGAAGTTTTTTCTTTAGGAGTCTTCTTTAAGAGTCCAGCAATCATCAGTCAATTCGAGTTTCATTGTTGTCGTTGAAGTCGACTGACCCTCGCTTGAATACCTTATCAAGGCACTATTGATATATTAGAATGATAAAACATTTTTTTCTGTAGAGGTGAATGAATCTTTATATTGCTTAGGTTCAACTTTAACTCGAGGAAGAATTTAATTTGCATATTGAGACTTTCTGGGAAACAGGTACAAGAACCTAGATGAATTTGGCTTAATATACTTAGTATTATTGTTATAATGAATTATTAAAAGATGTTTGCCTTAAAGTTACGGAATATTATAAATTCTTAAGGACCTGAAATATTTTTTCGAAGCGTAATCTTGGTGGATTCCTTCGTTTCTTTAGTAATATTTTTACCAAGGTGGTATAAGTGATTAATTTTTTTGGAAAAGATCCAATACATGTCTTGTGACGCCTTTTTCGGGAAAATAGCTTCGATGCAGAAAGTTGTCAAATTCCATGGAAATTCTCGTACCAAATGAAAAATCATGCCTTATTTCTCTGTGTAAAGTTAATGACTTGAACTGATTAAATTGCGTCATTTCCTAAGTTTTTCATTCAATGCAAGGTGTATTCCCAAGTAGAAAAGTAGAAATTACACAATAAAAAAGATAATTTATATTTGCACGATATACAATCTCAGCGAGCAACCGCCATCCCTATCCTCTTTCATCTCCCTTTCTTCTTAGCCACTTCACGTCCCATCCCTTTCACTGCATCATCTTTCACCCGCTCTTATATCATAACCCTTTCCCTTTGCAGCGTTCCCTCCAAATGTATCCACCCCAATGAGTACCGCCCTTCTCATACCATTCTGCGATGGTCACTCCTCTTTTAGCGACTGCCTGTTAAAGGGAAAGTGAATGTAAATGCGACTGCCTAGTCGTGTTTGTCTGAAGTTTTCACCCTCTCTTCTTCCATTTGTGATCGCCTTCGGAGGGTAAGTGGCGGCGGGACTCTTTACACAACTCTCCACCCCTCTTTTTTTCCATTCCTTACTCCTCAGCCACCTGCCACCCACTTCCCATTCTATCTTTTCTAAACGAACCCACAATCTCTGATGAACAACTGGCGGGGGCGAGCACCCTCTCCAAAGAAAACAAGTCTCGGAGACTTGAACGCGCTACGCGGGCTTCGGAAATTTTGGTTCGCTAACCTCGAAATAACAATGCATGTTCAAGCTAAAGTACTCGGATTGTATGTACTCCACGAAAAACTTTATTTTTTGCCATTCTTCCTCCTCCCTGAATTTAAGGGATTCACAACTCAAGGGTTTCTCTTGAGTCGGGTTTTCTCGCGCTTAACCTGTTACAATAACTCCGCTTTTTAGCTGGTTTCTTGTATCTCTTGGTCTAAAATTACCTCACCCGAACAATAGTGTCCTTTTCCAGTAAATGGTAAAGCATTACACTGGATATCGGCGCGTTTTCTGTATTGATACGAGCTGAAAGAGGAGGAGAATAAAGAGTGATATCAATTTGAGTGTTCAACGATGTAAACAATGCCTATTATTTTAGTTTATTACGTAGAAAAATGTAGACTTGCAATTACAGTCATTGTTTATCGTAGCTCTTTTGGGAATTTCTGTAATTTCCCAAAGCTTAGCATCGCCAATTTGCATATTTTTTCCAACTATTTAGATAAATCAGTTACGGTGAGTTAAATGATGATCCTATATTTTGAAAACTGCTCTCTTCTCCAATTATCTCGGGTGAATATACTATCGGTTTTACGTAGATGAAACAAGTGCCGCATCCAACGGAGAGAATCTGCGAGAGAGAAGAAAGGATTTTCTCCATGCGTGTGTGAATCACTCGGTCTGTTCCCCTCCTTAAATGGAAGGGCACCCACCTCCTAGAAGGCCCCTGGGTTCGACGCCCGCCTGCGGTTGCATGACCGTCCGCCGCCGTACGTATCACTGCGGCCAGTGCAGTCCAGTCGGGCTCACCTTTTGCCGTCTGCCTCTCCTTCTCTAATCCTATACCCCAACCCCAGAGCACATACCCCGATCTCTGCATCCAGGAATAGATTTTATGGCGCTCTTTTCTTCACCGTTTCGCTATTCCCTTGTTCTCTCATCTCCTTTCTCAATCTCCGCGTCCTCCCACGTCCTAGGAAGGTGAAGCTTTTCCGCTCGGCCGCCCCACCTCGTATCCGAAAGAATCCTAAAACTTATTACCAACATCATTTTCATCTTTTTTCACTCTCCCATTCCACCTCTCCTCCCACTGTCTCGGCGTTCCCACCCCCACTCCGCCTCCATTTCACGGTCAGGGAATACTTCCTTTCACTCTCACTCTCTTCTATCTCATTCCTTCCTTGCGATCTCCTCTCCCTCGAGGCATTCTAGAGCTCTGATCCTCGTAGCCATCCAGTGCATTCCGCAAAGCCCGGGTGCTGTCCTTTTTGGGTTCAAACTTTTCACGGTCTCATTTCGTTTTTCGTCATATCGAGGTAGAAATGCTTGCACAGATGTTGGATTCGCTTTTCATCCGCATGTTTTCCCTTGCCGTATTACGCACGCCCACTCCTGCGATTCCATACACGGCGCCGCTGTTTTTTCCTCCATTCTTTCCCAATTCCCTCTCTTTCCTTTGGAGCATTCCTCCCAACTGAAGGAGGTCGTTCTCCTTTGGGGATGTTGATTTTTTTCTCTCTCACGCTTGCACAGTTTTTCGTGGAAAGGATCGGAACGCATTCTTCTCCGCCAGTTTGTCCTTGTTATAACAAATTTGCTTTCGAAAGTTTTGATTTATGTTTTTGCCGTCGGATGTTTTGGTTGTGACTAACCACTTTTTCCGATGTCTGTCCCAAGAGAAGGAACGCAATTTTCGATTTGTAGGAAATCGTATAATGAGTTTTAGGCTCGATCCAATCGTATCTCTATATCATTATGGATAGATGACTATCCACGGAAAATCTATAGAAAATCTTTATTTAACAACTGTTTTAGGTATTGTTAGATTTGTACCTTCATTGTGAGATACATCGCCCATGCATCGTGAAATACGTAGTGTTATCGCCCCTGAAGGACCGGTAAGAGTTTACTATCAGTTACACTATTAATTATATTTAATTTACTATGTAAATGTTATACTATTTCCGAAACTAATCGAACTGATAACCAAAATTTGTAACTGGAAATAGTTCCTTTCTCCCTTTCTAATTTACAGGATGATATACTTTATGTAAAGTGAAGTATGTTCCGCTAGCAGAGAGATTGTACATACACACATTATGGTGCCCAGCTTGTTTTGATCGTTTTATATTGAGTGAGTGACAGCCGCTTTTACCAGCGACTTCTGCTCCAGTTGTCTTTGTTTTTCCTAGCCTTTCCCTTGAGCTAGATGCAATACTTTTAGTGCTACTCTTAATTCGTTCTTTCTCACGTCGGAAACTAAGGATATTGTATTCTCAATCGTAATGCTTGCGAGAACTCAGGAAATGTATCTTCAGTAGACATATTTTCATAAAAAGAATAATAGAACTGATATTTAATTTATACAACACCACAAAACATACATACACTCACGACTTAGGTTTCAATGCAAGGCAGGATACATTTACATGTTTGTGATGGAAATTGTGCTGAATAAAGTTTCTAATTTTTATGTCAAATTCTACTGTTTCAATATTTTATCATAAGCCCAGAGTTGTAAACAAATTAAAGTAGAATTTATCTCCAGATTTTTTATGTTCTGTAAGTATGGAAATGCCTTAAAAGTTTTTCGGAGACGAAGTCAATGTGATCCGGCGTACATGTTTATAGTCATAACAAACTATAGAATACTGTATTTGTACTTTTCCACTCTTAATTTACTTCATCGGCTAATGTTTAACATTAGAGGTTTTCCGAAGTTTTGGATTTGAAGACACACTGTTCCTTTACTACCTTCCGTGCGAGTCATCAAGACGGTGGAGAGGACCTGGGTGGTCGTGGACAAAAGTTTTTTTGTTTTAAATCAAAAATTTCCTTTGCAAATGGCCGCCTTCCCCTATCTCCTTTCCTTTTACCTCTTTTTTGTTACTCTCCGACATCTTGAGTTTCACTGATGGCCCAACTGTAGCGAAACCTATTACACCGTCAAAATCTTCGGAAATTTTCTTGTAAATATAGTGTTACGTATTTGCATTCGCATAGAAAACAGGGAGGGTTAGAAAGATAACCAAATAAGATTTTTTTCATCCCTGACCTATTTGGATTCAGGCGAAGAAATATGTCATTCGTGTGATGACGAAGATGGTCTCGTAATGAATTAGAATCGCCATTAATCTTCGTTTATTTGCTTTTGAGTTATTATATAATGTGAATATTTTTTGCCTCGCATTTGATTTTTAATGATTTAATTGATTTTTATACGTTACTCATCCATTGGTTCCTTTATGGACGATGATGATTACCTTACTTATCCTCCGCTCCCTTTATTCTTGTACATTGTCTCTAAATACTCTACCTTCATTATCATGTGATCGATTATCGATACGAGAATTTTGGTGCTTCAGTTCTTCACTTACTCCTCTCTTCCAACATTCACATATTTTCGTTTTGATTTCTGTTACAATGCGTCATTTTCTCGAGACATTCCATTCTAATTCTTTTTCGGCATTTCTCTCCAACTTATCTTCCATTTTTGGAGGTAAGAAGATGAAGCTTCAAAGTTCTAAGAAGTTTACCCCTTTTATGTATGGAAGGAGTTTGCACCATTTTATTTGCCGTGTCTTCAGTTAACCTCTTCTTTTACATGTTCTATTGTGGATTTCTTCATTGGTTGTCTCCATATCTATCCTATAACCCAGCATATCCATTGGTACCAGTTTCCTTTGTTCTGCTACTGTTACTGTCCAGCCGTCGCTACCGTATGAAAGTACGCTCCGTACAAGTATTTTATTGATTTCTTCTGTAGTCCGTACGTCTGATCTTATGATGCTTGCTGATAAAGAGGTTCTTTCTGAATGGCGTCTTTGTTCGGACTTTTCTATGTATCTTTCTTCTATCATCTTCATGGAAACCTTGTGTAATAGATAGGAAGACTTATTTCATCGAGCCTTTTGTATCCTAATCCTTTCAGGATTTCTTATTCCGATTATCAGAAACCATCACTTTTTTCATATATGACTATCTTCAGTTTCATTTCTAGTTTAATGCTATCTGTGATTATATTTACACTAGGTTTATATTATTTTTTGCTGAGAGAATAATACCCCTTTTATCTGCTTGCTTTACAAGAGCTGAGAGAATAATACACCTTTTATCTACTTGCTTTTTGTTAATGGAAGGGTGAATGAGATTTAGTTCTACAGAACGCTTTTTTCTCAGATGTAGTCGATTTTCATTTGTGTGACATCGTATTACTACGAAAAGTAAGAGCAGAACCTAAACTTACATTCAAAGTTGTAATTTTATGTATTCTTCAATCTTCGAAAATATATCACTTTAGTTTTATACAATTAAGGTTAGCATTACTTCAAGGAATTAAGGCTCTAGAAAATAGAAGTGAGTGAAATGTATGGAAAGTCTCTATGCATAATAATCATTTGAAAGACTGAAAGAATGTATATCACAGGACTGGTTAGATTAGAAGCATTGGAAAACCCATAGACCAAGGAGTGTATTAGATATCGTTAAGTTAATTTTGAGAATCGAGAAGCAGATTAGTTTATTCTACTTCTACGACTTTCCTCCGATGTATCTAGGAATCTCCTCCCAAAGTCAGAGCGTGAAGCTTCCTAACAAATAATTTCTTTTACGAGCGATCCCCCTTTTCCGTGTAATAACCGTTTCCGCTCCTCCGGTGACTCAACGTCTTCCGGAACCGAGATGAGGAGAGGTGTTATCCCCTCGGGTGCGAGGAGCGAAGAAATGGATAGTGGTCTGTTGGAATCTTGACTCATCAGCACCCTCGCTTCCACAGAATTCGGTTGGTGAGGGGAGAAGGGAGTCTGCAGAGATGCGGACGCCGATGATGATGGAAGGATGGAGGCCAGGCGTTGGCAGGAAGTGGGTGGGAGGCGCGTCCCAGTCTCGTCAGGTGCGAGACGGGGATCTGCCGCACATCGCAATGAAACGCACTTCCTTTCTCTCTCTCTGTCTCACCCTGACATCGTCGCGAGGAAATGACGGAAGAGGGCGATAGGGGAAGGAATAATTCGTCTTTTTTTCGAACGCTGTTGCCTCTTCTTCCGTCGGAGAGGGTGCTCCATCCGGGGGGTGAGAAATCCTTTCTCGTCCTCGGGAAGGTGGATAGTTTTCAAGGATAAATTATTCAAAGGATATTTAGGAAAATGTAGGAGGGTTTGCTGGTGATGAGTGGGTCAGCTCTCAGATTTTCGAATCAATTTCGTCGCTGTCTGAAGTATGCTTTGAAGTCTCAGCGCATAGGAATTATATGCTCTTCCATTCAAGTCGTGCAGGCGATTAGTGGGACATTGGTCAGACTCATGGTGACTTGAAGACCAAAATGATCAGTGTTGTTTTTTGAATTGCTGCCTGTGAATTTTATGAACATAGACTCTTATTTCTATGTTTAACTAGCTATTTAAGGAAGTAATGATGCTACTAACACCACATTTAACCCTAGGTTAAGCATATTAATTTTCTTTTTTTATTCTATGTATGTTTATCAATTCCTCTGTCCTGTCAATCATGAATGTTTTTGATGCGTATCATTCCAACCGGAAAATGTTCTCTCCCATCACATGATTTAGTCATAACTAATGAGTTTTTTTGTAAATGCTCATCCTTGTCTTCTTCTCACACACACAACAGAAAGTAACGCGTAATAAACCAGTTGATTCATTTATATAATGTATCTATTCAACAGTATTTTTCTTCGAATAATAAGTTTTTGATATTTTATCCAATTACTTCCGATGTCAGAAAATTAAACCTTCGGAGATTTCAACGGCCAAATCTATAAAATATTTATTTGCTGTTGAGATCGAAGGGATTATTTGAAACTGTCTTTGAAAGGAAGTTTTTATCTCATGATTGATTAATCTTTGTTTGATTCTTCTTATTTCTCCACAAATAGCAAAAGTCCTCCCCAATATTTTGATTTTCATTACGTTCTGCTGTGAAATAAAAGTGAGTGTGTCTTCATCGTCATACCGTGCTTAGAAGATACCGTGCTTAGATTTGTTGTCGGTGAGAGAGTATGTCCAACCATTTACAAACACGCAAGTTCCAAGTATCGCTCCATTACCCATGATCGCCTACAGCGACTCCATGCGCCTATCTTCTGCAAGGTGTAATTATCTTTCAAGTCCAAGGGTTAGAAATGGAATGCAGTTTTCTTTCAACATTTCTTTCATTTCCTGAAAACTGGGTTTCACCCATAACTTAATTTTTTTCGATCTTAACATCGCATTCCTGGGGAATAAAAGCCAGATTCTCCGTTTTAAAACGGAAAATTGAAAAAGTCAGAGTATATAATAAGCAGGGCCGACCTAAGGTAGGAGCGAACAGCACTAGTGATCACAGCCATTCACCCTTGATTGTTTATCATCTTTTGAGAAATTAAAAAATCATTAATTCCATAGTATTTGATCTACTTTCCTTTTTTCTTGCAAAAAACTCATTTTTTTGGAAATTTTTCAATGTACCCCTTTCCTTTCCTGTCGAGCTGTAGCAATTAGTTAATTTAAATGACACCAGTTCGCCATCTACATAACTACATGATTTGAAGTATACTCCTTGTTTTAAGTTGAGCACTAATTTATAATGTAGCAATAACCTTGACACATGGGGCGCACTGCCTTTAAATGAGATTTCATGGAGTTAGTCTACCCTTCAATTATTTTACTGTGGGTATCTTTCGTTTAAGTAATCTGTGATTCATTGACTAACCAACAACTTGTTCTGGTCTTGTATATGCTCCTTTGCATATATCCATTTTTTTAATTTTCTACCTTTCTGAAGCTTCATGTGCCTTTCTTTCGTCGATGTTTTCATACGCATAGATACATTAAGGCCAAATCTATTCTTCACTTTATGTTTATTAGAAGACGTGTGAAGTCTTTATATTTGTGAAGGGTTACGATTCGACGTAATATTCGTCATTTAAGACTCGAAAATTTACCGTTTGTGTCGTGAGCATACATATTTAACGGATGGGAAGTGGCTCACTGTCTTTAATATTTATCACCAGAAATGAAGCTTCTCGCTAAATGTTCAAAAGTCAAATCATCAATATCCCCTTTGTCTCACGTTGCTCATTATAAATTTAGATGCCTTAAATGGCCGCACTGGAAAGTTTTCTTTGTCAGTTGAAACTCACTGATTTTGGAATTCGTTAACAAAGTAATTTCTTCCCTTGAAAACCAATTTAAATTATTAGACTGTCTGCAAAGGAAGGATGTCTCGAAACGAAAAAATCATCGCCCTTTGATACGTCAAAATATCTTGTATCTAGCTAACGGAAACAAAGAAAGGAAATAGCGGTTGTCGAAGTTCATAATTTCTTTGTTTGCCCTTCCAGTAAACGCCTCCTTCTCAACATATTTCTACGTATGCTATCGTATTCATTCTTTTGGAGTCAAGGAAAGCGTGTGTCTCAGCCTCCTTCCGTACTTTTTCAATCTGACCCAGCATTTCCTACTAAAAAACCGTTATTACGAGTGCTAGAGCTCTTTGTTCTCGGAGGACATTTAGACTTGGACGGGCGACATTCCTCCAACTCCGGCGACATCTTCCGGAAGGGAGACCGAAGCGCGGATTCCCGCTTCCGGAGAGCCACACAAGCTTCTTTGCGTGCTTGGCCGGAAGTGAGTAACTGCGTGTCTCTCCTCTTCCTCTACTCCACTCCGTGCCTCACCCTGAATCCCCCTTTGCGCACGCGTTTTCATTTGGTCATGGATGGAACCACTGGCCGTGTACCGCGGACGGTGCTTTATGGCCGCAGAGGGCAACCAAAAACGATACGGGAAATCCCGGAGAATCCCTCGGGAAAATCGCACGTATTTTCCCTCTGTTTAAGGAGCTTCTGCGAGCGGAGTTATTTTTATGATGTGCGTCCATTCACACCTCACCTCTCTTGGGGACGTCGCTTTAAAAGATTGCATTCGATATCTCAGAGGCATCGATTCTCTTCTCCACGTAAAAAGAATGGGTTTTTCTTGCTCCTTTGTCTTCTCTTGACCTTGCGCATATTTTCCTGAATATTTTTACGTCCTGATCGAAGGTCGGAGGATTGGGATTACCTAGTCGTTCGTGATTCGTGAATTAATTTATCTCCTCGAAATTGTCCTGTATGTACGCGACGCCCTCTACTGATGCGTGACAAAGATCCGAAATATCTTTCGTTCCCTCATCTCTTAGGCTCAAACGATGGATTCCCTTTTCCCAGAGACGAAGTTGTCGCGATCTACGGACTTCCTTCCGATGTAATGGAAAATCTGGATTGAGATACGGACTGTAATAAAAAATACATCTGTGTATTTTATCTCTAGTTTAAGAAAATTCTCAGATTACTTTCGTAAAGCTGCTTGAGGTACACCTGTGTTTGTCTACAGCTCGGAGATTAATGCAAAAGAAGGATTGGCTTTTGTGGACATTGGGCGTGTCGAGAATTTCGTGAATTCAAACCTCAGTAGCTGAGAAGCTACTGTTCCTGCAACATAGCTTCTTGCAAAATCTGCAAATAATGTAATTTTTACCTGTAACCTTGCATTTTTAGTCCAATGAAACAAATTTTCTTTCCCCTGCTTCCAGAGCAGCTTATCTACAGTCTCCAAGTACAATATTTACTCAACATTAGAGTATAAGTGCAGTTAAATGACGTTTTGATGCTTTTTGGGTATCTCTGAAGATTTCTTTACATACATTATTTCCTTACATCATAAAATATATTTGTAATAAAGAAATAAAGAAAGGTTTATTTCAAATATACATATAGAGAAATTCACATACAGTATACTTTTACACTCTAGTGTACACGGAAAAATTTAAGAATTAAACATAAAAATTATAAAAGTCATTGAGCTAAAAGTAACAGTCAGG
>KZ308589.1:527219-588595 GCA_000376725.2 Ladona fulva
CTGAAAAATAATTATCAGTAATAACTACATACTTATATAAATGAGTGATTGGTAAAAGATTTAATTTGCTATATATTTTCATTATATCTCTTTTTATCTGCATCATTAATTACATTCATAACAATTTTATTTGCAACTTCATAACTGGTTCCAATACAGTAACATTAGCACCACCCCATATAGTCAACCCATAACAAATGACTGATTCAGCAAAAGAAATATAGATTAACCATTTGGTATGCATTGTTTGGTAATCCTAAGATAGCTATGTGAACGAACTTGTTCAATATATTGGCATTCACATGTATTGCCAGTATAAGCATGCAAGCAAGGGTGACAGAGTAATTTAATAGACACATTTTTGCTTCTAGACATTGAATTACTTATATGCATTACTTTAGTCTTTTTAACATTAAGCATCAGATCATTGTTGTAACACCATTTGCTCATATTGTTCAGGTCCTCTTGTAAATACCAGATAGCCTTATCTATTAACTCATGTTTTGATATAATTACAGCATCATCAGCATACAGGAAAATTTTGCAAAATTTAAGAGCAGATGTAATTTGATTTATAAAAAAAATAAACAGCAATGGTCCCAAAACAGAGCCGTGAAGGACACCAGAGTCAATGTTACATGTCGGACCAAATTGATGAGCTATCTTAAAAACAACTATAGTGTTAGATAATAATAGTAATAATAATAATTTCAAATATCTGTTAGTATTCATCTCCACGAAAATAACGTTTTATCGTTTTTTATCCAGACAGTTAAGATTCTATAATTTTTAATTTTATCACAGTTATTATATTTTTCTTTCACCTTTATCACTCACGCCTAATTGGAAGATATGGGATCCAATTTTGTAAATTTTTATTTTGCAACCTCCTAAATATCGTTCATCGTTAAATGTTATGGCGTATTATTCAATTGTGTTACACATGACTGAAATTTTCGTAAGAACTAAAGAATTTAAACTTGTAAAATAGGGCGAATCGAAATTCCGAGCCTTGTTAAGTCAGTGACCCCAGAGAAAAGCATCTATGAAAAAGCAAATCATGCTTCTCCTTGGATGCTCGCCAACTTTCCTTAAAGGCCTTCCTTCAATTAATAGGCGTTACTCACATTGGTTGATATCTTTCAACGTGCAATCTTACCACCTCGCAATCTTGTGTTGTCCCACCGCGTTATTCTTTTTCACAATTATTATTATTTGAAATCGATGCGGAAGGCCTCCTTTACATTCTTAGCCGCCCACGGTGTTTTGTTTCTAATTCATCTTCTGCCTCGACTATGCTATTATATCTGTGGGTAGTCGCGCTGCCGACAAACCCACGGCAGGTGGATATCTTTCTCTGATTTATTCATCATAAGCCATACGTAATGACATGTTTCAACCAGTCATTATTCTTTCAGATTCGACGTTTTTCAATCCCATGTTCAACCACATCGGGCCAGTTTTTTCTGAAAGCGTACTTAATTTGAGACAATTACCCTCATTGTCCTTATTCTGCGCGCATCATATTGTGTCTGCACTCTCCGACCATCTTAAAATTCATGCATCAATTTAACTTTAAAATATGCGGAACTATAAGTGACTGGAATAAGAAACGGCTAAGTTTTTTTTTAATTTACATTCCCCCATCACTTCTATCGTTCGTTCCCTCTCTATCCCCTAAGTTAAATATAAATCATATTTTTAACAAAGGAAGACAGTTATTTATTTTTCATAATGATTTTTATTGAAGCATTTTGATGCATGATTTTTCGCAATTTTTGATTTTTACATTCGAATGCATAATCTTCTTGCTTTCTTAAACGGTTCTCACGGTGTCCACATTAATAAACCACTCCCTCTCTCCCTCCTGATATATACGAGTATCCTCTTAGTGCTCCCTCATTTATGAATTACGATTATTATGTTTGGTTATCTGGAAGGGAAGAAGAATGATGACTTGGAATGGATCCAACTCTCCTCAGAAGCAGATTTGTTTTTCTTCTCGTAGCTTCTTACTATTAATTATTCCCTCGTGAAAGACCACTGTATGTTCCACAGCATTTTCTCCATTCATTCATTACAGCATTTTCTCCATTCATTCATTACTTTTCTGTTAAGAACATTTGAATAACTACATAATGTATGTAATCATTATGCCATTTTCTAGATATTACAAAGATAAATGTCATTTTTTTAATTCGTCTAAATTTGGAGCAATTTAGAAGTTTGAAACCTTTTCCCTATTTATAAAAGTCATTACACACTTCTTAAACTGATTCTGATTGTCCTAAGTTGCCCATCCGCACTTTATGTATCGTTTAGTCTTTTATCGGTAAATTTTATATTACTTTTATGCTTATACATAACGTTTATGTAAGAAACAAGATCAGCCCTTCTTACAAGACTTGCCTCTTGCCTGCCAATTACTATTTCGTTGTCAGCCATGTCAGACTTTTTCGTTTCTGCCCCTAATAATAAACACGAATCCCGATCACTATTCTGTTGTGATACAATGTACGTTTGCATTATTCGACTGAAGTAGAAACGGTATTCTTGCATTATTATTCCGGTTCTGTCTTTAATTTGTGTTGGAATACGGGAATAACTTTGGAAGCATTGCAGTCCGTAAGAAAGCTATGAAATTACGCTTCAGTTAAACTTTTACCAACTTCCGTCGAACGATGAAGACTATAAGTTATATTCGGTGTTCATTTTTTCTGTACTTAGGAAGAATTGTTATTAGTCTACTATTTCTTGGCTACCATAATCTCTCTATTTCCACCTTAATGTTTACTATAAACGTTGACTCCCGTTACACTTTATTTTTCAATTGAAATGTCGTTTGATATTAGATTAATTAGATCGCTATTTTGTGATATTAATCTCGGTTTTTGAATGTCAACAAGGTATAACATTCATGTTGCTTTTACGAAAAGGTGAACATTTTCAGTATTAGATTGCACGCCTTTTTTCTATGACGTAAGCGCCAAGTATTCCTCTAATAAACTCTTGCGAACGGTAAAAAAAAATCTGTTAGCAGGGAGCAAATATGGCTTCTCTAATTGTGAATGAAAGAATTCTGTCTGGAACGAGGACATGCGTTAACCATGACCTTTTACGTAAATTCACCTTCATGTTGTTCGAATCTTTTCATTACCAAAAAGATTTCCGTATTTGAGAACCCAGTATATTAAATAAAATTTGCTCCTAGAAGCTTTAAATTTAAAAGAGGTAAAAAAATTGTGTGTAACTATCAGGAACTATTAGGATGTTAGTAAATTCAAACCATCAATACATCATAATTCCATTTTGAGTTAACACTGAGATTACGACCATCATAAACTGTAATTCTAGAAATGCAAATCATAGATTATATGAAAGTCAATTAAATATATTATTACTATTGTCCAAAGTCATAGTAATTTATTTGCTGCTATGCAATATACATTAACATCGCATTCTAGATGCTCTGTAAAAACTTTTCTCTTTAATATTAATGGTTCTAGAAATAACTTGTTGGGAGACGAAGTTCAATGCTATCTTTCGTCGGGTTCAAAAGAGACTTCCCAATGTATGCACTATGAAGTCACGAAATACTCGCTTGGATTCAGACGGTACATTTGAATGCCCATCGTTTTATTTTTGTCCGCTTTGTGTGTCTGCGTCATTTTCCTCCCGAAGTCGTAAATTGATTTTTCCATCCAACTGCGGGATTTGTTTATCGGTAGTATTGTGCCGCGATATCCTCTCTCTTCTAGCACAGCCTACTCCACCCTTCGCCACACACCGAGATAAATTATGGGGACGTATTCATCGTCCAGTTGTCCTTCAAATATCTCCTTTATAGTCAGTTAGCATACTTCACCTTCCCCTCGCTTCGTGGAAACATTCGTTTTTCTCCCCGGTTGATATTTCCGTTGAGAGTACGCTATAACTAATTCTTTGTGTCATTGTTTCACCTTCTGATGGCCGTCGCATAATTTATATTCCATAATTAAGCATAGCCTGTAATAAATTACAGTCATGTCTTCAAGAAGGGCCGTGTTCATTGAAATTAGTACGAAGAACTGAACATTCGCGAGCAATACTTGATGGAAATGCATTGTATTTAATAGTAACTATTTCATTAAAAAAATCTGTTCGAATTCCAAGTATTTTGTGGAACGCGTAAGGATTTTTGGAATAAATAGTCATTGCTAAATAGTACGAAGAAAAATTATTTTTCCGAAAGGGTCTCTTTTCTCCGTTTTAGGCTTCTTTAAGTTAGATGTGCTTGAAAAACATCAATTTCTTAACTTAATACGATATGAAATCATCCTTGTTATATTTTATTGCTTCGAAGTTGTTTACGATGTTATTTTTCCTTTGTAATGTTACACGTGTGTTTTGGTGGTATGTATGCATTACAATTAGTCGTGTATTTTGATGGTATGTATACTATTAAAAGAGGGAAGGCATAAGTAAATGCCTTTATTTGGAAGATAGTTTTCGTAAAATAACCTTGACTACTTAAATACAAACAAGTACCTAATTTTCCTCATGATGATTCAATATCTGTTTCTTACTTATCTTAATGTATTGGCATCTTGCTTATGACGTGGAGCGATTCAACTTCCACTTAGTCTTTCGGAATTCTCCTCGCAATCAAGGCAATAAATCCTCTGAGATGTTTTCCAAGTCAAGGTGTAAACACGCCCTGAATTCGGCTTAAACTAATTCACCTCTTGCATCTAAGTCTTCGAAATGTGTTCCTCGAAACAGAAGTTACGGATGATATAAATAAAACTTCATGCGCACATGGAAGGAATTTTTTTTTAATGGATGAAATGACTTCGGCAGTTCCGTAAAGCAAAACTGATAGATAGATATGCACAAAGACTTCGTGAAGAATTAATAATTTTATCAACTAAGTACCTGTAACTGTAAATTACTGACTACTTATATCACAGTAAATCTTCATATTTGGTGGTATTCTTTTACCTGATGAATGAATTGCATTGTCGCAAATAATAGTAGTAGTGCTACCTTTGCAATGTACATACATACTAGATTTACGAAAATTAGTACTTGCCAACAAATAAAACTTGAGGAGAAGAATTAAAAGTTAGATTTTAACCCACGTCTCCTCTTGAAACAAGAATATTCGACCTGACTGAAACCCGGACACCTAATGGAATATCTCAATATTTACTCATTATCTTGATGGGCGGGGACGCGAAAGATTTCTATCCTTGTGTGGAAGATGAGGCTGGTCATGCTTCGTAAAGTTTACTAATTATTTCCGTTTTTTAACAATAACTTACCGTCTTTGTAAGTTATTTCAGACGAAAATTTTATCAAATTATTCATATTTATACCAGCTTAACTTGGTGATCACTACAATCACAACGCCACCATCCAGGTTAAGAGAGGTGCGAACGTGGTATGATGGAAAACTCTCTCAATTAAAAAGTATGATGAAGTTATAAAAACCATGGATATACCAGTTTTAGGGTTCGAGTAAAAGTTAAAATGACTGAAAATAAGAATGAAACTTATAGAAGTTTCGAATCGAATTTGTCGGTCGATTCAGTACTTCTAACACTACAGTTGAGAAACAACCGAGGCCTAATTAGGCTATGAAATCTCAGCCAATTATTTATTAATTATGTAATTATCTCTTCAATTTAAAAACCCAACTTCACTGAATCAGGAGAATCATTTTTAACTATTTATTCAGCACTATCTTTCATCTGCTCATCGTAAGGGATTAAGGAGACCTTTTACGCTGAAAATGCATTGTAGAAGTAAAAATGAGATTTAGAGCGCACTTTTTATTCCATCCCATCTAAGGAGAATATAAATACTTTGATAGACCTATTCTCTGAATAATTGTTCTACGTTACGTTTAGATGAGTTTTTGTGAGCATTTTCCTTCACGTGGGTTTTTCTTCATTAGCTTCAAGCTGAGCGATTTGCCCCGAATCTGAATCTTTTTTATTGTAATTGTAAAGTAGAAATAGAAAAATTACTCAGATGATAGTTATAATTAGGCACAGCATTCTTCCCGTCTTGACCGGGACTGTCCCGGTTTTAACGTATATTCCTGGTCAATTTTTCTGTTGCCCAGGTTTGAGGGGAAAATTCGGAGAAAGATCATGTACGATTCAGAGATTTCAATGACAGAAAACATATAAACTCATATTTTCATAAATTAGTGACGCTGAACTTCCTTAGAATGTCTTAAAAGCACATGATATTAACTCAGACTTAGTTTTAAAATACTGCCCTGATTTCCCCCAGTTTTACCCGCTTCAGAATTTGATAACTCCTGGTTTCTAACATTTATAATATGGTACCTAACCCAAGTTATAAGATACTTGTGCTCAACCTTCCCGAATGAACGGTAGAATAAGAATTTCATTGCCATTAAGTCCTGTCTATCAGAGAATCAGTTTCTTGCAGCTCTCCTCAACTTCTTATTCCCTGCCATTACTTTATCGTTGCGACTTTTAATACCCCACCTTGTTTCTCACTATGCCACCTAGAACATTTTTAGTAATTCTTTCCACCATTCCTCCTAGTAACGTTTTTTGGGACTATCGTGTCTATTGGTTTGCACAACTAAATTTCCTCTTCTTTACCACATTTAATAAAATTCTTGTACAAAATTTCCAAAAAAATATAATTTTGTGGTTTATGGAAACCTTGTACAACTATTTTATTAAATATGTTGCTTAACCAGTTCCACCAAGTTAAAACCTACCAAGTCGATTTCATCCCTCTTCTTTCTTTCGATGTTTTCCATTGACCTCTCTTAATTTGCTCTTCTGAGGAATTACTCAGTGGGTATATTTTCATCATTTCCCCTCTAGTACCATATTGATTGGTGTCAATGTTCACGTTTATCAGACATGCAAAAACAACACTCCATATATTGGTTTTTGTGAACCATTTCCTTAAACCCAGGCTTATTCCCATTCCCACGTTGATGAAATGTTATCTCTTGCCTGGTAAACTCATAAAATACGCGTTTACATACCTAATTATCCCTGACCAATGGCGAAACTACTTCAAAAGAATTCCTCAGCTGTCTTATCTACCTTCACGCATCTTTGGAACCCTATGCGATGCTCCGCTGTTCTCGTGAGAGCCGACGTGGGCCTCCGAGGGAATGAACCTGCTGGCCCCCAACAGCGTACATTTCCTACGAGGACCCTCCTCCGCCCTCCGTCTTATTGTTTTCTTGTCCGCGCCCCCTTGTCTATTCCGAGGTATTAGACACGCTCTGAGGAGATTCGTGGGCGAAGGCACGGCCAAGGTTCCCGCATCCGAGATATCGTTTTCATATTTGCATCCTCGGCCATGATTTTCTCTTTCAAGCGGCCCTCGCGTGAGAGGCTTCGATAAGACTCCTTAAAAAAAACGGAAATCTTTTTATGGGCACAGAATAAAAACGCGGCTTCCGTGGTCGTTTAAACTAACACCGAGTTTATAAAAAGAAGAATGATTCGATTTGGAAGAAGTCACGTTTCCTGCTTGAGTGGAAAGAGCCGTTTAAGAATGATGGTCACTTTTCAGTTTCACTAAGGTACTTTTCTGAATGGAGTAAGCTTCTGGTCGTTTGTATTGCCGCTGATTCATGTGAACAAAGCCGTATTTATTGATTCTTGTTCGAACTCTTTGGAGTTACTTTATCTGCATGTAACAAATAGTTTCGTTTCCAGTCGCAATGGCCACCTTCAAATCTGAGCGCAATGGATGTTAATTTTATTATTTCTACCAGAAAAAAATGAAGGAATCATCAGCAGATACATATATTGCTAAAACGACCATTTTATCAGCACTGAATTTCACAAATGTTGTTATTTATTCGTCATTTGTATTTTAAGCTTTATAAAGATTGAACATAGAGCAACATAAATTGAACATTTCTCTTAAACGAATCATAAAAAATTTCTTTCGAGTGGTCGGAAAATAATATATATTCGGTTTTGCTTTCAGTAAAAGGAATTGAAAGACATCAGTGTAGTTACAGCATTGATGATTCCCTTAAGTTTCTACCTTATTATGTCTAAAGGCTAATTCATACTGTTTCCACGTAATGAATGTAGTTGTGATTGTTCATCCGCATAAACGAACTCCCTGCATTTTCAAAAATGATGATTCGAATAATGTCTTTACAGTAAATTTCATGTCCCTTCAAACGTTTGCCATCGCGATCTTTGAGTAAACATTCGTTGACTCCTTCAAAGAAACGTTCGCAAAAGACTGTCGTTTAGTGTCACCGCGGTAATTAATATTCCATTCTGGTAAATTATCTCGTGCGTCGCTTTTCTTCAATTTATATCAAGCGTCACTGGAATTTCTAGTTTCTCCAACTTCTTGAAGTATCTTCTAACATGCTACAGTATAAGAGTATACTTTCATTATCAATACAAGGAAACTGAATAAAGTGATAAACACCGGCTGCACGGAGTTCCCCTCACTTTTAGAGAAGGATTATTCCACAAAATTACTGTCTCGAGCCTTTCCTATTATCGTGAAATGCATTTCCTTCGCTCACACTAGCATCGGAAGGACAAAATGTCTCTTTGGAATAAATTACTTCTATTTGCGGCTGTGTTGAATCTCCTCCACGAAGCTTTTTTTCTCTCTTCGGTTGCATATATCTTGATGTCAACCCGCAGATGTATAGGTCGATATACCTTAAAGCCAACGCAGCAGACTAAGTTAAGTTTATCTTTCGACTCAAACCGGTCGTAGCTTTGCTTTTTTCTCTTTCTTCTTTCTCTTTTTAATTCTACTTTTGTATTTCTTTGCTTCTTTACCAACCACATCCTCCTTTTCTACATTATCGGTATTTTTCCTTCTCTTTCTATATCTTGCTAATCTTTCGTCGCGTTTACATTGAAAATATTCTCAGCTACTGCTCCAAGTATTTTATTTATTTTTCGTTTGTGAACTCGTTACAGCTCCTTTTCTGGAGCACAGCTAAATTTGTAATTCAAAGTCGTTCTAATATACAGATAAAGGGTAGCGATTATAATGTTAATCCTTTAACTGAATTGAGGTTGTTTTCATTAATATTTTAACAGAAGTAAAGGTACATATATTGGTATCCATAGCCACGCATCCCTTGATTTGCCGATATCGTAGGAATATTTTTTTATCTCAGAGTAGCACTACTTTACTTATTCATTAACCATGAAAGTAAATATTATTGATTGGTGAATGTTTAATCTGAATTATTTTTAATTTCTAATATCAATGAGTACCGATTTGAACCAGTCTAACATTGTTTTGCGTGACGGTGGTTCCAGAGTCCATTACGAAATAGGGGCTATTTTAGTATGTATCCAGCTCCGAATGGAGGCTACAGAATCTAATTTAATATCAGTCATACTGAAGGCATGCATGTACTATAAATTCAATTAAATACCCATGGTTTAACTTCTTCTGAAATTGGAAGCCAGTCGTTGTGTAACATCTCTTGCAACTATCGCCCGAGTTGCCTTGTGGGTGTATTATGTTATCGGAATCTATCATATGATGCTAGAGCTAACCATGGTAACAACCGCAGTTCTTTTTCCGCGAATGACTTCATGATTTGGCGATAAGGTCCAATTTCAGATGCGGAAGTTGGGCGATTACGTGTGTATACGCGTGCGTGTGTATGAATGTCGATGACCTTAAGGAAACCGGCTGGAGCGAGGGTCATTCAATTATGTTAATACACCACTCCATGGTGGAGATACTCGCAATTCAAATGCGTTCTATGGAAAAAGAATCCTCTGCCGTTGCCCACTGGAGCATATAAACACCAGGCCCTCGGAAGAACGTGGGATCCTTTTTTTCGCACTTTATTTTAAAACCGTTTCCGCCGACCCGTTCCTCTCGCTCTTTAAATTAAGTTGTGGGAGAGTGCTCTATTAAGCCTCATTGATGACATTTTTCGTTCTTTCACTCGCACCTCATCTTTTTTTTCCTTCATGGCAGAATGCGATAAGGTTGATTCGTTGAAAATCAGAACACGACTGAATGCTTTACATTTTCTTTTTCTTTTCTTCTTTTCATCGGGGGAGAATATGGGTTTTTTTTGAAGCGGATCGCTAAGATACGCGACTCATTCAGCTCCTTCCAAGTTAAGGATGCATGAAGTGACTTTGCATCAGCGTGAGGTCCTAGTATGCCCCAACTTCCGATTCTTTATTTAGCCTTTCATTCGTTCTGTATAGAGTCATTTTTGAAGGTCACCGAATGAAATGGCTGGGAACAATTTAATAACTAATAAAAGTCTCCCTCCAAATGTCGCGATTATGTTTCCCTTGAGATGCCAACAACTCTCAAAAAGAAGCCAAAAATAAGAAATAATTTCAGTGCTCATTAATTATTGGTGGTGTGATCTCATTTAATCTTCCATTAACCGATTTAGGTCCATAAACATGGTGTTTATTTGAAAAATATCTATTGTTTTCATCTTCCACAGTCTTAAAAAGGGTGCTATATGAATTTAGGCTTAAATATAAGAATCATAATGTAATGATAACAATTATTTAATATCTTAATCTTAAAAATATTAATTGCAATCTTGACTTGTGTGTATATCAGGTGATGGTTTTTGAATTTCATTCACCGATCATATAATAATCACTCATCAAGATTGACACTGAAAGCTTTCACATGAGTCATACTGAGGCCCTCTAGCGTCAAAATTAGTTAACGCTTAGCATTTTTGTATAGCATAATAATAATATTTATTGATGCCCTGTGGCAGAAAGTCATCTAAGGACAAAATCAAAATATATCAAACAAATCTATATAAATTGTCGCAGTGAAACAAAAAAATTATTAAATGATACAGTTTAGAATGATATGATATATATGAAATTTTAATTAAAATATGCATTTGTATTACAGTGTCCGAAGATACGAGTAAAATAAATATTTAAATTGGCGTTAACTCCGTTCTTATACTATTTGGTAGGGAATTCCAAAGATTAATGGCAGAGACAATAAAAGATCTTTGGAAAGCGTAGCATACACGTAGATAGAATACATAATAACAAACGGGTGTAATTGGGGTCTCCTGTATCCGTTAAAGAAATAATAATAATAAATAATCAGTGAGTGAAAGAATAATAACATAATTACAATTGTCATAGTTTTAAAACCGTATAGATGTGCGCCCGAAAAAGGTAAGTTGGCCTATGATAGAATAAAAGAATTTCCTTCGTTTTATCCATGTTTTAATCATACATCTTGAAGCCTATCCTCCCTAATCATGTGTGTAATATTTTCTTTGTCAAGTTAAAAGATTTATCCTATTATTCAACAAACGGCATCACATTTTTGCAACCATTATTTCCCTCTGTTATATATATTTTTTGTTTTTTAAAGTAATGTTTTCCGTTCTTTTTCAGTGACAGATGTGGACTGACAGACGAGGACTTGAATCGCTGTTGGATAAAACCGAATCAGAATTTACATCCAGTGATATACCACACAAAGGTCTGACATTCGTTATTCGTTATAAATTCGTTTTTCCTTGTATTTAAATTACCTCTGTAACACTCTTTTTTTTTCCTTTGTTCGTCACTCATTCATTGTTCATTTTAAAATCTGTCTCTCTAAGTTACATTATTTAAAATTTGCATCTCTTTTTCCCACATCACGCATAGTGTTAGATCTTCTAATACTGTTTCAATTTTTATTGCAGCCCTCTTACTTTTGCTATAATTAACTTGGATTGTACTAGTCAAATAGGTCAATATTTATCCGTATTTTGCGGTGATTGGTCTTTCCAAGGGTAAATAGACGTGGATAAGCTTGTCGAGATCTGGAATCGAAGTACGGATCTTATAGTGTCCGTGCTGGTGTCTTACCAATTTAGCTGTCATGCCGAAAATTCTTCGGTCTCTTGCTGGGAAAATGCTGTGAGAGATAGAAGAGCACCCGCCCGGAAAGTGGAAGGCCCGTGGTTCGATTCCTGGTTTCTGCAGGTTTTCTCAACTCCGCTTGTCCTTGGGTATTCCTGGATTTAAAGTTAATTTCCTATCTTTTCCTAATGGACCATAATTTATTTTCTTTAAATAGGAACGGTATTTTTTGATAGTGGTGGCGGTATTCGTGAAATATTATTACACGATATTTTGATATTGAATAATAGTTATGACCAGTCATAATATTTAGAACTGTCGGAAATTTATTTGAAATTCAGAGCCCCTAATTAGAGTTTTACGTAATGCTCAAAATGCAAAGCCTGTTCCGTTTGAAACCTTCGAAAATAAGCCAGGCGTGAGATTATTTCTTACGTCATTCCTGTCATAATAATGATGAGGTGAGTTATTGGACAAACGGTGGGTTATTTTTTAATTTCTCGCAGATTTATGTGTACAAAATTCCAATGCATCGAAAAATCGGTAAGCCACTGTCCTAAGCATTTCCCTCAGTTTCCACTTAGGCAAAATTTGTGTTTTGGCTCCACTTTACTTCGTCAGAGTAAAAGCTATTCTTCAAGTCCTAAAACCATCTTTCAGCTTGGAAAGCGAAGTGGAGTGACAGATGGGAAAAAGGGCTCAGAACAGGGTTAATTTCGTGCTTAAACAATCACCTCTATTTTCGTTTCCATTTTCTGAGTGCAAATTCTTGTTCGTTACACCCTCGACTCTTGGCCTTCTCATTTGCGCGCCTGACTGGAATGAAACTCCCTCGAACATTTTACTCAACCATTGACAGTTAACTCTTTCGAAAAAATCTGAGAAGGCTCGAGAACCGAGCTCATAAAAACAAGAGCAGAAATTTTCAGCATGATCACAATCTTATTTCTTTTTTCTTCTGTTATTTTGCGGACGTCGTTGAGGAATTGCGAAAGTCAAAAGTTTTTTCTTCAGAGAAATGTCAATCTACTTTTTAGTATAAATGAAGAAACTTGGCCAATAATTTACTGTGATTGTTCGTTTGTTTGATTGTTTCCTTTTACAAAAGCATCCCTTTTTATCACTTCTTTTCCGTATATATTTATACGCATTACGATTATTGCATTTAAAGATTTTCAAGTATTTTTAATGCAGATATAACCTTTTAAAGGAAATGAATACTTCAGCGTCAACAAAATGTGGCTACTATCTATGGAATCGTCTTCAACCAATCCCAGATTCGGTTTCCATGTATTGCTGTTTTTTCACCATTTGTTTATCGAGTTAATTCGTATTGTTTTTATTCATATGAATGAAAATTTTAGTCTTCATTGTTTATATTTCGATGTGATTTGCATCTTTAAAGATGTGATATTCACGTGGTTACGTGATATTACGTGGTTACGTTGATATCACAAAGTTGATCTTTAAAGATGTGATATTCACGTGGAGGTATCTGATTCTAGGGCATGGTGGAATATCTCGTGCGAATTCTTGGAAGGATTCCATACCTCTACTGTGATTTCCATGGTCATTCACGTCGTAAAAATGTATTCGTCTACGGATGTTCACGGAAATACAGTTGGCACGAGCCAGATAGATCTGTTCCTGAGAATCCAGCCGAATTTTTGGTAAGAATGTTCTATCATTTTTATTTTTCTATATTTCTATAGTTTACCTCATGAAAGATATGTTTTTAAAGAAATTATATTTGGAATTTGAATTTCGTTGTTGTTTACTACTTATTTTAAAAATAAGAAAGCAGTGGTATTTGGGGTCAATAATTGAGTCTGAAAAAAAAAGCTAGTGCAATATTTTAAAAGAAATTTTTCACTGTTCTGGCACTAGAAACATTTATAAACAATCGCAGATAGCATTATTTTTAATTTAAGTTTGATTTTTTAGTTTTACCATGATTTACTTAAGTTAAAGATGCATATGCTAGTTGAAATTTTATACATAGATTTACTTCCATATGTACAATTTGGAATCAATTATCATGAATATTATCCTTAGATAAAGTTACAAAATAATATCAATTAACGAGCAAGAACATCAAAGCCAAATTGCTATAAAGAAGTATAATTTTAAAATGAGAGCTCTTTATTAGCAATACATGACTATATGATATATTCTATTTCAAGGACATTATTGTTGATGACAGCAAAAACAATTGTATGATAGAAATATTTTATGTGAAAGAAAATGTCTATCATTTTACTTTTTTGCAGTTCATAAACTATTTTCATTAAAGTAAAATAAAATGAGTTGATTATTTTAATTATCCATTTGCAGATGATACCACATTTGATAGATCATTTCAACCCTACCTTTAGTCTCTCAAATTGCAACTTTAAAGTGGAGAAAACCCGAGAAAGTACTGCCCGAGTGACCTTCTGGAGAGAATTTGGAGTGAAGCAAAGTTACACTTTGGAGAGCACATATTGTGGGATGGACCAAGGCCCTCTCAGTGTGAGAAGATAGTTTGTTCATGGAACTTTTCAAAGAATCCTCTATAAACCCAGAAACATCTTTTTATGTTAATAATATTGTAGCTGTTTGTATTGTTTATACTTTTAATGTATATGCATAATTGTATCAGCAGTTCTTCTGCATCTTCAGCAGACACAAATTTCATTATAGCTTTGAACTTGATTTGCTCAGTACACTTTTGATGAGTTACTACCAGAGCCAGCCATCTATGAAAGGGGGCCTGGGTGTAGATTTCTTTGGGACCTCTTTCTCCACTCTCTCTGCCCATGCAATGAGTAAATGTTAAAGAACTAAGAGAGAAACACTTTTTAATTTCCACATAAAATATAATTCAATGACCTGTTTAGACTAATCCATCATCAGGTAAATCTATAGGAAATTCAATCTTTTACATATAGAAAGTATTGAAGGAAGGAGAAGGGAAGGGTTCAAAGTGTAATATTATTAGTTAGGTTTTTAGCAGAGCAGTTTTTCAATGGCTTCCAATGCATCCTGCTTCTTCCCCTTAGGTTGCATGCAAAGAAATTTCGGGGAAAAGGAACTGTGATGGCCATTTTCTTGTAAATAAACTGCAAAGGCTGAGGATGCATTATTAAGGCATTAGCACCATTGGTGTTTTGTGGGTCTAGTTTCCAGGCACCAACAGCTCTGACTCACATAGATATATCTTATGTGGAAATTGCAAAGAATCTGGCAACAGATATTAGATTTTAAAAGTAACTGTTAATTAGTATAGCATATATTTGACATTATAAAATTTCTTACAAATATACTATTTACCCTCTAAAAAATAACGAAATTACTTTATAAGAATGGGGCTCCCTTAAACTGGGGCCCAGATGCTAAGCATCCATAGAACCCGTCTGTTGGTTGGCCCTAGTTATTACCTCACTATCACCTTACTCTCGGTGTTGCTCATGATATCATTTGTTTAAGTTCTAGGAGATACTTGTAATATTATCTCTATTGATCTACCTATGAACTCATTTTGATTTATTTTGGTATAGTTATGTGGCTGGGTGATATCCTGACTTCATTCTTCTCCTGGAATTCCCACTCACACAAACACACCAGAGGGAAGTGGTGATTAGCTGCTGCTTGGAAAACAGTATTATTAACAGTTGACATGACATTGCGCAATATATTTTTACATCTCAAAAATATTAGGCTGAAGTAGTGCTTCATAATCCCTCTCCACTTGTAACGTCCATTCATCTAAGTAATGTAATTTATTTTTACTTTTGTTTTGTATTCAAACCCAGTCCATTGTTTATCCTAGAGTCTTTGCATCAGTCATTTCTCTAGTGAAATATTTGCTTTAATTGTGTTTGTTATTTTTTGATGAAGTAAATCTATTGTGATAGGTAATGTTTTATTAAATGAGATTCCATTGGTAATAGCAAAGATAATTTACAGAAATAAATTATTTGGTGTACAAATCACGTTCACAAGTATTTTTCATCACATTCCACATCTCAGAAATATTTGTAACATTTGTTGCAGCCACATTTCAAGGTTTATCGCATGAAGACATAAGAATTTCTATCAAATACAAAAATATTTTCTCCTGATTTAGCACATTTAATATTGTAATGAAAAATTATTGTTATCTTACGGTACAGAAACTGGAAGGCAATTTTACAGGTAAATGAATGGAAGAGAGGGAAACATAAGGTAGAGAAATGAGTAGGAGGACAATATAGAACCAAAGGACAGTTGTGGAAGAAGGGTTATGCCCATACAAGGATGTTCTGTGAAGTAATAGAGCTGGCTGAAAAAAGATGGTCCTTAAGAAAACCATAGGAGATTCAGGATTTGAGGTTTTGGCTGTTAGGTCTTGGTCCTTTGCTTGAAAATGTCTGAATAAAATCATAGAAACTGTCATATTTGAAAGCTTTTCATAAAATTTGAGGCTATGGAGCATGTTCAATGGCTACCTTCATGTATTTTTGGGTTAGATCCTGAAGTTTCCTGAAGCCTATTTAGACCATATTGTAATCATTGAATCTAAAGCTATTAATGCCGGAGTAAAGTAGGGGGTCTAACCTTTTCTTGAATAGGCAAGTAATTGGATTAGGGTCAAGGAAGAGCATAAGATGGAATTATTTTCATTTATAGCCTATGCTACTCCATTGATTGTCAGCTTCAGTTTCTGGACCTGAAGGTAATGATAATTAGTTAAAACTGGTCATGTGAGGATAAAAAGTCATGGTAAAACAAGTTTAAAATGTTTTCTCTCATGTGATGGATTTCTACTGCATCAAGACCTACGCCATTAATTTTTATTCACATTAAATTTACTTCTTCTGGGATCCTTTCATTTCTAACATTTCAAAGTTGTTAAAAAATTAAAATTTTTATTGCTTATTCAATTGTATACGTCTTATTATTTTAGAATAATCTGTTTGTTTTTTAAACTCTTATTTTTCTGGCTTGTAGAATGTCCTGCTCCTTTCTCCTAACATATTTTCAGATTTTTGCCTCATATATCTGTTTTATGTTATGATAAGTTACATTTCTTACTTTAAAAAATATATTTCGGTTTGAATTTATTTGAATTAATAAAGTTTAATCTATCTACTTACATTGTTAAACTTTTAACTCCACAAAGTTGGCTGTGAAGATTGTTTTGATGCATCTGATGGATAAAATATTTAGATAAATCTTACATTTTACTCAGGGTGCTATGTTGTTTTCTGAATGATGCTACAGCTTTTTTAAATACTTTCTCTACCTCGTCCTTGAAAAATCTTCCTATAAAGGTTTCTATATTTCTTTCGTATATTGTATCTATCAGTTTCCAAAACTATCATTTATTTTCAGTTTAAAGAATTTAAACCTTGTTTATTGCTTGTATGGTCTATCCAATTCCTATGTTCATTGTATGCTTTATTTCATATTGCTAAATCCTTTTGGGTTAATTTCTTACTCATTTTCTTAGTTATAGATGTAACGTCATTATACACCAAATTTTGATGTAAATATATAAGTGGAAATATTTTTAGCAAAGTTCATATGTCTATGTACATGAACAGTTTCAATAGAAGAAAGATCAATGCTATGATGCAGGTCATATCAATAACTGTAGATATTTTAAAAATTGTCACTCATTTATTCTGCTATTTATTGTAATCCTTTTACTGATAATCATCAATTTTGAGCTTCATCACATAATACCTTCACTAATTTTAGGGGTACCATATCAACACTAGCCACTTGAAAGAAGTTGGAACAAGTTTCTGTGAAGCATTGCTTTGCACAGATGATGAAACTGGATGGAGATTGACATTAATTTTGGATCAGACAGAGACTGAAACTGGCAGGTATGAACACTTATTTTCAATGCACTCATAAGAATTTGGGAATATTTTGTGGGCTATTGTGTCTAAACATATTGTTATAAATTTTTTTAAACATTTGATTACTTCACTCTAGACAAGAACACAAAAATGGTACATTCCCTCTTGAAAATACATAAATAGTAATACATGAAGTTTCATTGTTGGTGTTCTTAATTGTTTTACATCCAATAGTGATCATTCTGTACATTTCAAATTTAATATTGATTGTATTAATTTGGATTTATCCCTGCTAATTATGTACTCCTTCATTGTTTCAAAGCTAAAATTTCACTGACATTATATATTATTGTTTCCTTTTTCCTTGCCTGTCATCTTTTGCCCACAATATCCGTCCCTGAAATGTATTCCCTTCCTTTGTCCTATTCTAAAATCCATGTCCTATATTTAGTGCTCTTCCACACCCATGGTCCAATGCTCGCTTGATAGATTCCCCTCCTATCTCTAGGTTTGGTGATGATGTTACCAAAGCTTAGGTTCTGGCTAGTGCCACATCTTTATGGCTAAGGCAAGTAAATTAATTTTACACTTGTGTGCAGTTTGGTGGCTTTGAAGAATGCATTTTTCTGCACTGCATTTCAAAGGAAGATGGATTGTAATTCAGTGTTCTCCTAATGATACAAGATAATGCTAAAGGAAATTATCTATACTACCTAGCAAATGCTTTCCCTGCAGACTCTTGATTAGTCTGGATGAATGCGTAAACTATCTTTCTTAATGGTAGAAATCATACTTATCCTTTACATGAGATAATGAATGCATGTCTATGCAAGCCTATTTTGCATTAATTGATGGTAGATGTCCTCTAAGAAAATACACCAAGCATCAAATAACTATTTTCTCTTGATGAAGAAGTTAAGAAAAATATTTTCATACATCTGACAATAAGCTGTCTTCAAAGATTATATTTTTCAGATTAAAAATTAAATGTTGATAGAAGTAGTGTTTTACATACATTCCTATAGTTCTAATCAAATATTACCAACCTTCCAAACTACTTATTAGTTATTTGCTTTCTTAGAATGATGAAACTGGTTTTAATTATTATTTGCCATTCAGGAAATATTTTCTCATCATCCTAGTGGATCAAGAATCTAATATGTATAATTAATCACATTGAATAAATTAATGCATTTTTCTTGTTAAAAACATGCAGTAATTCATGTATTCATCATATGATTAACCCTTTAACTGCATAATTTAGTCTCATATAAGTGAAATACCTCATAATACATCAAGAATGAGACTGCATTGTTTTTGTATAAATATTTTGGATTTTGTTTGGATTCATCTACAATTAAGTTGAGAAATCATAAACATTGGAACTGATTTTTTTTTTATTTTTGAAGGTAGATTACCTTTATTAAGAATCCTTCTTCACATTAACATAATATTAAAGGGTTGATCTCATATTTCAAGGTACTCTCATGTAGTGGTTCAGCATGCTTCCATTGCTGTGAATGAATTTTGATATGCTTTTCTCTATACACCTTTCTTTTGTATATACCCTCTGCAGTGATCTTTATTTGATAATGCTTATCTTTTTTCCTTCTCAGAATTTCCAATTTTGATTTTTTTGCAGATTTTTTTTGAATAAAAATTCATTTTTTACCTCACCGGTGAAAAACCTAACTTACCATTGCAACATATTCCTTTTCCCTTAGCTTATTAATTATGAAATGTTGAAATCTTTTTTTCAGGACAAATAGCCCGTTGTTTCATCTGGTGTCACAAGCTGATGACTCTTATGAGACATCAGATGCTGATGATGATGACTGTTCAGGAGAAGAAATATGATCTGATTTTATCAAATAAATCTTATGATGATAAATTCAGTGTGAATATAAAAACAATATGTTAAAAAATTGTTTAAGTAATAATTTTTGTTTTTTTTAATGTAAGAAATTTTTAATGTTCCCATGTAATACTTGTTTCACCAGTATTGTGATTTTAGTCAATCACCAATAAATTATATCTGGCATGAATGCTCATAAGTTAATGTGGCATTTTGGTGGTCATATTCCTAACTATACCATGCAATTCCATGTAGCATGAAACGGTCAAAATTTCATAGGCATAATGCCAATCATTTTTCATTCTTATATTCCTTTATAGCATTTTTTCTTCGTGTGTTAAAACCATTATTTAATTGTAATTGCTATATACATGTAATGCATTTTATAAAGAGAAACCAGATTGATCTGAAGAAAATTCTTTTGTTTTACATCTCATTTAAACTGCAATAACAATTCTTTAATATGATGATGTTAATATGTAACAGAGTCATAAAGCTGAAAGCTTAGCATTAGCTCTTTCCCCATTCCTCATTATTTTGCATTCCTATCATCCTGTATTCCTCAACAAGTAATTTGGATAGTTTTATTTTATTAATTGGCCAATTAGTATATACCCTGTGTGCTTTTAGTCTTAAAAAAGCAGTAAATATTTTGTACTCACCTCAGAGCTACTGGTATGTGGTGTTTAAATATTACTTATTATTGTAGAATAACTATGATTATGATTTCAAATTGAAAAATATGATTCCTTAGAACTGCTTTTTGAAAAGTTTAAGAATCTTTATAAAAAAGTGTCTTGTCTAACCTGATATAAAATTTTCATATCAGGAATTGGTCTTTCATTAATTGATCATAAGTGAGGCTTTTGAAATTGAAATATTTTGCCTAAAAATTTTAACATGCAATGTTTCCTCCTTCGCATTTTTTTGCAACCTACACTACCTTTTCTTTCTGCCACAAACATGATCAACCTCACAATGCTCACAATTGTAAAAGGATTATGTCTTTACAAGATTTCTCATGTCCTTATTCATATTATTTATCATTATACAGTAGTTATGAATTAATGTCTTGTAGAGTCATTTAGGTTTTGATGTGTGAGTTACTGTTGATGCAATGTATGTGTGCAATTATTTATTTATTTTTTCATTTAATTATTTATTATTGTATTGTATTCAAATGACAATAATTATCTGATAATGTGATTTATAATTTTCTAAACTGATCATCGTTTTGAAACATTCAAAAAATGATTTATGCCATTTATTAATCAGTTCTATGAGTTTTCAGTCACAGAGGATGGTTTCAAGTTTCCCATAAAATGTCAAGAGTAGCTTTTTGATAGTTTAAATTATTGATTCTAGATATTTAATATTAAAGAGAAGTCTGTGACAGGTTATAATATTATGAAAATATTTCCAGGGCTATTTTTTTTAGTGAAAGTAAAAATCGTGGTAATAATATGCAAGATTTTATCTGCTGGGTAGAGATTATGATGATACTTTCATGATGAACTCATTGATTAAATTAGAAATTAAAATAAGCTGTCTTCACCAACAAGATGTGGCAGTTACATTTGCTTTAGAAGTGTAATAAGTGATACTTAACCCCCAGAAGCTGCTATTGGCTGTGAGTTGAATCTGAATGTCAGTTGATAATCTTTACAAAAGCATTTTATTTTGCCTAATTCATACAAATCATGACATAACATTGCATTTGAGCATAGCCAGCTAGGTACGCTAGGTATACGCGGTAGCAAGGTAAGAACAACATCTGGGTGCTTTGGAGTTAGGGTCACCTTTGAGTGTCTTTTTCTGTACTATATGTGTGGAAAGGTGGTCTTGAGGTCACTTTCAACCAGTTTCGTAGTGGGGGACTTAAGTATACCTGGGGCCACTCCAGCACTTACGTTGAATTTACTACATTTTAAGGCCATATCAGCATTTGTAATCCTAAAGAAAAATCGCAAACTGATCTCCTGAGTTTAAATTTACCATATAGGATTCTTATTTAAGATTATTCATGGCACCTTGTTACATTTTTACTTGGCAAAATGGTATGTTAAAGTTAAATATTTGCATGTTTGAAGATAAAACTATTGGTTATTTTATCAAATTTTCCAGGTATTCTTCAAAAAATTACATTTTCCAAAGAAACGTATTCCATAGTTCTCTCTGCAAAAGAAATATTGTTGAAGAAAGAATAATCACATTAGAAATTGAAAAGACTTAACTCAGTTCTAAGAAAGGGGTAAATTCTGTATGGAAAATTTTCAAGCTATTTTTTTTCAAATATTTTGGTAGTGTTTAAAAACTATTATTTCTGTTCTTTGTGGTATAATTATTGATCATTGTAGTTCATGGTTTCTTCCTATAAGTTAAATCTTAGTCATCTCGGGGAAAATATCTTAACTTTTAGAATTATATCTGCTTTCTCCAATGTGAAGATGTATCTATTTTCAAGCAATCATGTTTCAACTGAATGATCTTTATATGTCACCAATATTATAGAAGAAAAAATATTCTCTTTTCATATTCCTAACCAATTTATCTTAGGAAATCTTATGTTCACAATACAGTTTGCATGTAAAAAGATATGCTCCATTTATTCATATCCCCTCTACATTAAGATATTTTTATATTTTAATGAATATAATAAGGTTAAGAGTCCCTCTATACTCCTGAAAGTAATTACTATAATTTATCAAATTCCTTCTAGAGTTATTCAAAGATTATTATAAAACACTTATAAGTGTAGGTGAATGCTATTTCTCTGAGTTTTAAGCTATTGATTATCTGAAAAACATATATCCTATCTTAGATTACTAATCTTTAAATTGTATTTATTGTGCCTTGAAGGTGATAAGTAAGAGTGGTAATAATGTTAAAAGCGCTTTAACAGCTGAAGTCACATTGCAAAAAGCGACTCCTTTCTGGAATTAAACCAGGGCCACTTTCACTGAAGCTGAATGTACTGCCCACTTTGCTGATTGAGAGCCCAGTGATTATTAGTCTGAACATATTTATTATCACCTTCAATACATAATAAAGTCATAACAAACTCATTATTGATTACAATTCTATTTGTTGTGAGCCAAAATTCATAATTATTTTGCTAGTTTTCATTTATACCTATCCATTCTTATTACTTCTTAGGTAAAAGTTTGTGCTATGAAATTATTTACATTGAAATCCAGTAGTATCTAATCTATTTGGTGAGACCAAAAGATTAAATAATGACAAAAAGTTATAGCAAGAAAATAATTAAATCAAATGTAAAAATCTAGGAAAGTTGCAACAAATTTAAATAATTAAATATTTTGGAGAAGAAAAATAAATTGATGAATGATCTTATGAAACTAGATAAATGGTATGTTTGAATTTCCTAAATGATTGATATTCTTGCTCAAATTTATTCGTATATTAATTATATTTGCATCTTTTATGAAAAGGTATAATACAAAGGACAAATGAGTTTAGGATACATTCTTCAGAGTTTATAAATGGTAAAAAGATTTGTTGTCCGAAATCTAACTGAACTTCTCCAGGGAATAATCATTCATGACATCTGACTTCAGAACAAGGGGTAGTGAGGAATGATATGAATCGAATGTTTGCAGGAGACTGTTAGACAAAGGTTACTACAGAATTTATGTCCATATTGGTAAATATTCCCACCACTCAATAAAAAGTGTTTGATATCCAATTTATTATATGGTATGTTACTTATACATATAGATAAGTATGTTATGGCCAAAGCCAGAAGTAAGCCAATTTTGAACTGGCTAGCAAAATTGCACAACATCCTAGTGTTTGTTCATATCTAATTTATTGACTTGGATAGCTAGTTTGCAAAACAAGTTATGGCTGTTAATATCTTCATGGACCAATTTTTTTTAATATCCTAAGTTGCTTTTAGCTGGCCAGTTATTTGGAAATGGTTCGATTCTCAGCTCCTCCACTATTAGTTACCAAATGCTTTGTAGAGGGAGAATAAAGTGACTGGGTAAGATCAGGAGTTATAGGTTCCTTGGCCTTGCTTTCCTCACAGAGTCAAATTCTTGAGGAGGAACTAGTTCAAGTAAGTGCAGCACAATATAGCCCTTAGTGAAACACTTTTCATACATTTCAAAAAGGTGAAATCAAAATTAATTCAATCAGTTAGCATTCTGGCATCAGGCCTCGGTGGCAGAGTGGTTAGTGTGCTAGTATGCTGTAACTCCAAAACCTAGGTCCCAGGTTCAAATCCCAGCTAGTCAGATTTTTTTCAGTTAGGGAATGGTGGTGTGTATCTGTTCTTAGTTATTGATTGTGGGGGTATTGGTGTATAAATAAATTCATACAACTTCTATGTTTTCATAGCCATGAACAAGACTGAGAGAAAAGTCAATGAAATATGTATTTTTCTATATCTTATACCAAACCATTTTATTTAAATCTTTCCTTAATTTATCATTAATTAATTTTCAATATAGAATTCCATATAAATTTTCCATCTCTCATGGGTCAAATTATATAAGTGTTTTTTTCTTATTATCTAATATATAATACAATAGATTCTCACATTAATAAAATTATATATGTTTTAAAAGTTATTTAATATAATTTTAAGCTTTAATTATTTTCTTGGTATAATTGTACCGTAATGTTTTGGTGTACCTATTCAAGTATGATGATGACTTTTCTAGAAAGAACATATCCTCCTTGTATTATACTCATATTGATTTGTATGAATTTTGATTAATTCTGCTCTCTTAGGTAATCCCTGGCATTTTACAAAATTTCCATGATTTTTTCTCCTTACTATGCAGCCTTGAAAGGGTTAGACACTTAGATTTAGGAAGATAATGAAGTTGTTAATGAGAATGAAGCAAATTTATTTTGCTACAGATGAATTTTAATAACAATAACAAACTTAAAATAACATTGAGGTTTATCTACATTTAGAGACTAATTAATAGTCTATTGTTTCCACCATATGACATTATGGAAAATGATATGCTACAATGGGAAAATTTGTACATGACTAAAAAGATGATTTTTGACATTGTTCAAATGCTCATTTTTATAGATTGCTATTTCTGAGCTTTCATGGTCTGAGATATTGTTCACTCACAAAGTTCATTCAAAAATACACGATTTTGGCTTTTCCTTTCATATTGATGATTGTTTATAAAAAATATTAACTTTAAATTAATTTTCGAGCATGAAGCACCATTAATCGAAATGGCGGTCGTGGACATCTCTCACAAAGAGCTTCATTTGTTCGTAAGTCAGCCACATCACTATATTCCAGCTCACCAGTCTTGCAAAGGATGGAGTAAATCTGTAATAAGATGTAAAACCAATTAATGCGTATACTAAATCTTCACCCATGCTCATATTCCAATAATCTTTGATCAGTGCTAATTATTGATTCCTGAAGATACGTCAATTACCTAGTAAGGGGAAGCAGACTGATTTTTTATAATTTTCTTCCAAATTTTAAAGATATCAAGAATCTTATTAAATCATTGTTCTTCCCTATGATTGTGATTTATTTGACATGACACTACACATAAGAAAATCATGAGGTCAAAATGTTTTATGTGAAGCTTTATCTTCTATTCGAAAGATCTCTAGCTAACGCTCTCTATATGAACATTCTTTTCCTTGGTATTTGTGTAAACTCTTCTATCCATTATGGCTCTTAAAGCATCAAAAAGTAGACTTCTTTAGAGACATGAAATTCTTTAATTACAGAGAAACTTCTTCAGGGAATAGCAAAATTGTTAATTTAGTCTAGGAAATTTTGAAGGAAGCTGAGATGAGCTATCATACATGAAGCTACTTCAAATTAATGTATATTGTAGTTATTTAACACAAGTAAACTTTCAACCTCATTTCTTTTCCCCTTTTTCTTTTCTTTCTTTCCTCTTTTCATTGGTTCACTTCAAAACTATTTATATCTCTTCAAATTCATAGAAACTTAATTTAATGTAGCTCTTAGGGAAGCCTAAATACTCAGCTGTTAACAACCCAGGTAATTTAGCCACCAAGGTATTACTTGAGTTCCCCTATAATAATCTTTTTCATTCAATAACTTCTTATAGAATATTAAAAATATATACATCATAATAGGGTTCATATAAATTACATACATTTGAATATCAATTATTTACTTTTATTTTTAAAGCAATATTTTAAATATAAAAATATTCAATTTATATGAGTTTAAGTAGCTTCATAACTTAGTAATAAAGTTGGAATTAACTGAATATATATTTTCGCTGCAAATAATTTTGGTACCCACAAATGAAATATAGAAATTAAATAAATTAAAATGATCCACAGTAAATCTATTTCTTTTTGTGACTTGTTCAGAAAATTTTGCTCTCTTTGTCTGTAATATTGTCTTAATCATAGTGCAACCATTGAGGATAATATTTCATTGCCATAAGAATCACCAGTTTTACTACAGTATAATTTTCAAAACTCTGTCAACCCTCACTGCTTTCTGAAAATCTGTCATTAAAATATGCATTAGTCCAAAGCTTAAGGAAATAATTTCATCCTGCTCTAACTAAAACACGACAAATCTAGTCAATAATTGAATAGTCAATGAATTTAAAATGAGCCAAGTTTCAGAGAAAGATGAAAAGGAAAGAGGAAGCAAAAGAGAGCTAATTAAGACATATTCTAACCTCTGATAAAAATTCCTCTTCACCACTCATATAAAAAAAATTCACGACAGAAAATGCAACTCTGTTTTCAATGTTTGATACTTTAACAAATACACCAAGTACTCAGGTGTATAAAAATTTTTGCTAAATATCAAGTGTTGCATACATTCAAGTATAGAGTAAAACATATGGATTGAGGCTCTCAGATAGTCAAGTGTTACATATTCCCCTTGGTCCCAGGTTCAATTCTGGGTGGAAGTCCTTATGTACATACTTAATAACCTCAGCTGTTGAAACACTCTTAAGAAATACTGACATATTGCTCCCAAGGAGAAACCCTTTTCCTTGTGACTAACATATTGATATTGATAATTTCATCAGTGCATTTCTCTGAAGTATATCAGTGAAAATATATCACAACAACTAAAAATGTATTCATATTCTGATTGTCATGGAACTTCCTATGTCTTATTTTTTGTGTAAGACATCACATTCTGATTATCTTTCTCTCATACTTTTGACTGTAATCATTTTTAAATGAACTCTGTTTGAAAACTTGTGGAATTTTCCATATTTGTATTAGATAACAAATGCTTTCACATACCCCTTGTAGAATGCCATTGGTCCTTCTTTAACCATCATTCTGATGGCACAGTCAATGGCTCCCTTATAATGTCCCTTGGGAGAATTCATATAGCGTGTTTTTACAACATCCACAGGAGATGCTGCTATTGTTGTGCAGAAACCTAGAAATGAATTGTTAAAAATGTATCAGATCCAAATTATTTTACCATGAATTAGAAATTACCAGATATGGATACCAAATTGCACCTAAATCTACTCACCAGCAATAACTGCTGAGACAAAATGGCATGGAACATTGTCAGTCATGAGTCGATAGTGTATTATACTTTCCTTTATGATATCATAGCATACTATTTCAGATACATTGACAATGGCGTTTCGACTTACATTAGGGAACGTTCCTGTAAAAATATAATTTAAATTAGTAGAGTAGTTTATCAATTTTTATAGACTGTTGACATTTAATCATAAGATCTTAAGATGAAAAATTTCTAATTAATTTGTTTATGTATTAATTAGATGTTTCTTTTTTATTCTATTGAAAAGAAAGAAAGGTTTTCCCCACTTTCAAAAGAAAAAGTGTAAAAAAATATTATAAGAAGTTATAAACTTTCAATTATTAAGAGGTAAGTAGAGTAATTTCATTTTTTCATTAGTAAGAATAAGTTATCATTAATATGTATACATTATGTACTTCTATGGATAGATCTTTATTTCAAAGTCATCTTTTTTCTCAAATCATTGGTAATACAATAATTTTTAGTGTTTTTGAAGTAATGAATAAGATGAGATCATTCTAATTTAGTCATAAGCTACTAGTTTAAATCATTTCCCAAGTTATGAGCAGTTAAGTGAAAATTAAAGTAATAGCTTAAATGTTATCTAAATAGTTAGTTTTTCGATCTTTTTACAATCTAAAATTCTCTAATATTTTAGTTTCTAATGTAAAGATTGCCTTTAGCATAATTGATTTTTTCCTTTATAACATTATATTGTGTACAAGATTTAACTCTGTATTTTATTTTATGTAATATTTTATGGTACGGAAAATGTTCTTCTTGTAGCATTATAACAGTGGTTCTCATTGTCTCATTAATTTTGTAGCTTAGCTACAGCTTTTCAAAAAAAATTTGAGATATTATATGTAGCAGTATTCAAGAACATTACATGTTTGTATCAACTTGTTTCTTGAATATCTTTTAAAAAAGTAGTAAACAGCAACAGTAAATAAGATGATGGATATAAATAATCCTATTAACAATTGAGAAACACTGCACTGCCATTCAAGTAAATATGCAAAAGTTTCATATAAAATAGGAAGAGAATGGGCAAGGAATAGGGCAAGATGAAAATGTAGCATTAAAGAACTTATGTAATGCATTGAAGGAACACTCAAAGTAATCCTTCACCTTTCCATAATCCTCGTACCCCTTCCTCTTTGGCAATAGTTCTATAAGCTTGGAGTGTGGAGCTGTAACGTAGACTACCGCTTGTCTTTGGTCCAGCTAGCGTCCTTTGTTCTGCTTGGAAGCGCACTTTTACGACATCAGTGGGTTGTGCTAGTAGAACAGCCAGTCCACCAGTTGTGATGCCTGCTGCCACTCTTGTTGCTACCCCCAGAGCCCCAATTCCTAAATTCCTGCCACTTCCATCAACTGCAGAACAGAATCAAATTAAGAGAAATTAGCCAAAATATCCCCATTTGTTCGATTTAATTAAACCCTTGTTTTATAGTACATTCTGTTTTGCACTAATGAATTGCTTCCTCTCAGAATCTGAATTCTTTATATTCTAAATTTCGTAAATTTTCACTTTAGAAAATTACGCTAAGAAATCATGGTCAAAATTTACTGTTTTATGTAAGATTGCTTTTTAACTTTCCAACTTTATGATGGTGTAAATAATTTATTCTTTATTTATACTATCTATTACTATACTTCCAAAAGGAAATTTCTTCATTATTTTTCACATTATTTCCTTTACTTTTGTTGAATCACTTTCATATTATATGGAAGTGATTGAATTTGATAATCATTTTCTCTTGCATATCTTGCAATAAATAACCAAGTCCTACCATCTGGAATTAGTAGCCTGGCATACACCTCTTTGACTGAATCATATAGACCAAGGCGCACAGATGCGAAGCACATCTGTCGCTGCAGACCAGCAGATAGTCCATTATACAGGCTCCTACAAAAAATTACAATGCCACAGTATTTCACAGGGGTACAATCAAGCACTCATTGGGATAAAAACCTTCTATAATTGCATGTGTTTTCAATGAAATCAAAGATGAATTCTCCGAGTATACCTCATTTGCAAATGGATAGCTGGTTAAATTAAGGAAACTTTGAACAAATAACGTAAAAGCAAAGTTAAATAATAAATTGAATGAGAGAGAAAATAAAATATAAATTCCTTTAAAGTTGGAAACATATAAAAACGAAATGATAATGTGCTTTTCCAAAAAGATAGTAAAAAATATTTTCAACAGTACGTGAAAAATATTTTTATTCGAGGGAGAAAAAATTCAAATTTTTTATAAATTTCTTGTCACTGTTAGATAATTAAAATATCGACGTCGAAAGAAAATAAATTCGTCCATAAAGACAGAAAGTAATGACACAGATGTCATTATCCCAGTATTTTAGATTATAAGAATACTCGCTTACGAGAGTTAATACAAGATTTCACTTCATCGCTATGATAAATATTTTACTTCCAAGGTTCTCAGTTAAGTAAAGAAAATTCATGAAAAGGAGAGGAAAATTCATCAAGATATCCTTAGAAGGTGATGAAACATTTGACAGAGTCCAAAGTTTGTTAATAAAATTTTAATTTTCTAATATCGGCTGCGACTCATATTTTGGATGAAACGTTCATGGTGAATAGAAGATTTTACAAAACTGCTTTTACTAGAAATTATTCACCCTTAAATTTTCTAGCAGTCATTTTCTTCTACCGATCGCAATAACCGAATTTGAAATTGGCAAGCAGATAACTGATCTTTCATTTCAGTATTTATGAATACCCCACTATTGTTTCTCACAATCGTGCAGGCAAATTATGCTCTCTGGCGTCTTTGTTGTTTTTTTCAAAAAAAAACGTGTTAAAGGGCGAAAACGATTGGCTGCGATTTCCCGCGAAGCGGTTAGACGTCACATGACAGCGTCACAGCCGATTGCAAGATATTAATAAGTAACAGTTTCATTTATATCAAAGCCCTGTCAAATGTCATCACTTAATAAATGTGTTATTTTCACAATGGTTACAATTTCTCGAAGGAAGCGGTAAACATTTTTCTAAAACTACATAATTCGAATTTAAGGTGGTAAATGAAGATAAGTTTCTAAAAAGCCCAAATATATGCTCATAATTTACAATATCTGTGCTGAGGTTTATGTGCTTTCCATTGATTGTTTCCAAAGTAATTCTTGAGAAGTGATGAAAATTTTATTTTCTTTGGTTTCTCTATTTCCCCAATGAGCGGGTCCAACATCCAAGAATCCAAAGCAGTATTCCAGTATTGTCTCCTTAATGCACCGACAGAATTTTCAGTTGGCAGCAGCAAGTCTCTCACAAGGTCTAATTATCGAATAGTAGCGAATTAAAGTTTAAAACATAGTCATATTCCTGCATTTCTGAATCTAGAACGTAAATGTTTCATTTAGAGCTTGTTTTTAAAATGCTTCATGCAACAAGAAATGAGCTAAGATATGTCCGCTCAGTATTACAAATTCGGCAGTTTACTAAATGAAACATTTATTTTTGTATCTACAACAAGACGTACAGATGACTATTCGAATCTCTCTAAATCATCTTCCAAGAGACTTTAAAGAATAAATATTGTTGTTAAGAAACGGAGCGATGAATGTAGGAAACCAACAAATACTTAAAGGGTATAAAATTTAGAATGACGTTGCGAAAAACAAATTCCTACAATGATCCATCGTCTCCATGGTAACGACTCTATTACAGGCTCATTTCGCAGTAGTAAAATGTGAGAATCACAAATGTCACAAAAGATGCTAAGTAATATACGTCTTGTTAGTATCTCTTCATACTCTAAGCAACACTAAGAAGGACAAATCAAGCTCCCAATACGTTATTTACACTTTCCAATTCATACCTGGCATTTGCTTAGAGTATCGGAGAGGCAAATGCCATATCTGCCTTAATAACAGGCAAATCAATTTATGATAGTCCAAGTTCTCCCTTTTATCGCCATTTGTGACCTTAAATGTAACATTTTCACGAATATCCCTTTAAGTTTTGCAGTAAGGATAAGAAAATTCAGTTCTGTTGCAATAGTTGACGAGCAGGGAACACTGACAAATGTTGATGAAATTGCATTTTCTTTATGCGCTCAGTTTAATGATCTTTACTTAATAAAAATGGAGTCGAAAAAGAGTGCTATTTCGCTTACTTTTAGAATATCTGACAGCTATATATTACTTTCGGAGACACATTTTCCTGAGAAGAACAATTGACATTTGGTCAACAAACAGTAATAGACAGGGAAAACGGCACCGACGTAAAGTTTACAAAATGTACAATTTTAACGAAAAAAGAATTTTGACTTCTCCAAGTCCTTTATACGAACGATATTATCCATAAGTCATAAAAACCTGAGCGACATTCACCTCCATTTCCAATTACGTCGAACCTCCTTCACATAACAGCAATTACACACGAAGCATTACCTTTCGTTGTTTGCACAAATTTCACTATTGCTCTATGACACAAATAAACGAGATTTAACGAGCTAGATCGTCAACCTTATCTTATTGTCTCTGCAAAAGAAAAAAGGCCAGCTCGTTTCGGGCGAGGTTTTGAACTGAAAGTCCGATATCAAAGTCCAGTAAACACACAAGATACGTTCTATATTACCCACTGAGGACGAATTCATCCAAAGTATCAAAAACTTCCTTGACAGGATATTTTCAGCCATTGATGAGCAAAGAAATTTTCAGCATGTACCAATATTTCGCAATCACCACCAGGCATTTTCCTGTTACGAGTGCAGAAAGATTGCACGGTTACCGGAACCTTTCAACCTGATCAAATACGACAGTTGTCACTGAAGACGCTTCAATCGAACCTCTCTGGCACGAAAGAGGTTGATAATTGTTTATAAGGAGACCGATTTGGGACCACGTTGAAAGCCGAAGCTGCAGATGACGGGAACAAATTCAAACAATAGGAAACGGAATGCATTCCCCGATGCACCAAAAGTCGGATGATTTTTACCGATGCTAAAAGTTCGCGAGGTTTCTTTTTTATCACTTTATATCGTGAAGTCCATGCCATTCCTATCTGTTCTTAATGTTACTAAGAAGGCTTATCTCTGTGGAGCTTTCAAAATAAAGGGAGCAATTTAAAAAGGAATCATGGCAGACAATAACACAAAGAGGTCCAAAGGATATCGATGGTGTGATTCTTGGGGTTAAGAATCCAGAGTTTCACGGGTGACGCAACTGGATTTGGCGACTTCGCAGAGAATCGCTTTGAGAATCGACAAGAAAATTTAGTAGCACTTAAGAAGTTTAAAACCTTCGTGACGAAATCAAAGAATTATGCTCATGACATTAATAAACTTTCATTTTTCTCTATTGGAAATAAAATAGCTCTAACCTTCAGCGGCGAGATAAAAAGCCATAAACGTGGAAGAAATAGAATTGGATACAAATGAGAAAGGAAGAATTCAATAATTATTTTGCCCAAATGAACTTTATAGTAATCATTCTACAAATTTTTCGATTATTTCGTGAGGCAATCTCTTATTATCTCTTACACTTCGACTGAATATTCCTCCTATATTTATCAATTTTTTCTACTTTTGCTTCATATTAAATATATCTTCTTTTTTATTCCAGATGAACTTATTTCCAACCGTTATATATCATTTTCAACGGGTTGATGATAAAAATCATTTCAAATCTGTGATTTTATACGTAATATGGATGGTCACACCCAGAGTTGCTTGAGAATGAGTAATTATTTTTGTCTCCCTTTACCACCTCATCAGATCTTTAATTTCCTCCGTTAAATATACCTCATTTGTGCATAAAGATAAACGATATCCGAGGATCACATCGTGACATTATGGTTAACTGTGTTTAGGATGACTACGAATTATTGCAACAATCGAACCAAATTCATTTTGAAAAATTTGAATTGTGAAAATTATATTGAAATAGGTTAATAATTAATGATAATCTGGTCAGTATCTCTGAGAATCGATCGCTCCAGTTGCATGAAGGAGTGTAATTAAACGAACCAAATCGCAAATATGTTAGGTCTCTCTCAACTAATCCGCCCATACGCTTTTTAAAAGTAATATTACACTGCCTCTGATTGCAAGAAGCTCAACTCGCATGCGATTAACATCCTTTGGTCTCATGAACTTCGGAAGATGCTCCCCTGATTTCACACAGAATATACCATGACGACTTTCTTCCGTAACCGAAATAAACATATCCAAGAAAAGAAGCATTCTTTCAATTTTTCTCGGCGAGTCCATGACCTTTAGGGAACCCTAAAGATCGAAAGTGGAGCATGTAAATGCAGCGAAGAAAATATTCATTCGTCGCCCGGGCAACCCAAAACATCGTCTTTTCTCTAGCGAAGGAAGTGTCAGATAAAAATTTGTAGAAAAGGAAAAGAAATAATCAAGGTCGAATTCCAAGATAGGTCGAATAGCTAAATGCGGAATAGTTCTAATCTATTTCGGAATTAGTGACGTCAGCATCTTTCGTAGATGGACCCACGACGTCGCGCCCACAAACACTGCGGAAACGCAAATTCAAATGCAGAATTCCCTTGAACTTCTTGGCTCCGCTCCAGGCAATTAGGAAAAACGAAGGCGGAATATTTGGAGCAAAGTATAATACTGAGGTCTTAATTTCGTGATTTCGCAGACGGAAAATTGGTAATTTTACCTTGATCCGAGGACACTCGGTTTAATGTTTTAAACATAAGAAGATACAGATAAATAAAAAATTGGGTAAATAAATTGAGAGTTTCGCTTCCATCTCCAAGGACGATAACTCGGGCCGAACCTTCATTTCCGAGGCCTTCTCCGTTTCCATAAATCCGATCTAAAGATGACGGACCTTTTCTGAGACGCCTTGGATTCGAACGTTCGACCTTCGCAAAGACGTTCACCTAACCGGTTAGAGTCGGTTTTTGCCGATTTTTTCCAGTTTTGCATTGGGTAAGCTTCAGATGACTCTTGAATTAAAAAGGAAATCCATTCTTATGCTCGATCTACTCATAAGAGTCGTGTCCGGTCTATTTATCTAATGCGTAAATCTGGGGTCAAATAATGATAACTTAAAATTCTTAAATTCGGTGTGTTTCCAAATGTTGACAGGGACGAATGAATTCTAGTAGCCGCTTTAATTTGATTAATATTTTTAAGCATTCCCTTTCCCTTTAAAGGTTTAGTTCACATCATTATATCTCATCGAGAAACAATTTAATCACTTACTGGAGAACCGGGTAAATATACGTTAGGTTTCCAGTGCTACATCGCGTTGGAAAAACACGAAAGATATCATAAAACATTCTGAGAAATCATTTGAAAACCTTCGGTTTACTGAATCAACGACCTTTTTTATCTCGAAAATTCTCCATTGGAAAATTTCCCTTCATTTGAACGCTATTTGAACTCCTCGATAACGAATCGATGTTGAATCTGTATCTTGGAGCGGTTGCCGAGGAAATGACATGTAAACACCCGCTGCTGACAATGGAATCTCAATCTATTGTCACTTCTATCTTTGAAATAGGACATGTGGCGACCGAGGGCCTTGACGAACAAAAATTGATTTTCCGATCCAAGCTTAAAGTTTTCTTTTTGAGCGAAGAAAAACGAGGAAGAGATGACTAGGAGCGATGAATACATACTCATACGTGGTATGAATCGTTTGGAAAAATTTACACTTCGGGAATAAAGTTCAATGACAAAAAGTCTGGTCAACACGTCATTATCTCGTGTAAATCGTGCGCTGTTTGCAGGAGTTATTCAATGGGGTAATGTGCATGTGAAATGGACGACGCCCCCTTAGGAACAAATGGACGTTGCGCCAGCGAGATAATGGCTTCGTCCGAATGTGACAGCGAAAAGTGGAGCGATCGAGATCCGATGAACCAGCTGAAAAATTTTCTTTTCCTAATTTACTTTTATGTATTTATTTGTAATTACGCTGGCCATCTGGCAACGCTGGAGGGGAACATAACCTAAAAATTAATATTGAAATTAGTTGCCTGGCATTCGCCCATAGACGGGTGGAAAACCCCTCAAAAAACCTCCCGTAGTTCTATTTGCGATAAGTTCTGCTGCTAACACTGGCTAACTACGATGATAATTCGATATTCTAGATATTATGTTTACGATCGAGGGAATGATTTGTAACCAAAGAGTTCGTTTAACCTGATGAAGACATAACAGTAGCCACGGCCGATAATATTTTTAGAGGATTTCATAAGTTTGAAGATAACTAACAGAACGACGCATTTGAACCTCACCCCGGATAACATCGTGACGTCTCCTTTAACGATTTGTGTATAGTAAAAGGGCTATTCCAACCACATATATAATAAAATATTTTGGTCACACACAGAAAAATTAATAATAATCATGATGGAGATCGAACCCGAAACCAGCAAAATCGATTGCCATTTCTTGCTTCATCGCTAATTTGATCGAATGTAAATTCATCGTTATAATACGCAAATAAACTATACTCATCAAAAAACTAAGGTTAGGCCACTCTACCTTTAATAAAAAGCATCCTTCATTGAAATAACCTTACAGAGCTTAAACTAAGGTAGGAGTACACTACTGTATTTAAAAATATTTCGCAATTAAAGGATTCAGTTTGAACCGAAATTAGAATATCAGAAGATGGCTCTTTGAATAAAAGGAAAATCTATAAAAGTGTCATGATTGTCATTGGTGCAGTCAATAACAATATTTTGCTGATAGCAAAGAGATTTGAATTTGGAGCAAATCTTTCCGGACTATTTTCCTCCACTTACGCATTATTTAAAATTTCGGCACAAAACATTCCATACGTATTTTAGTTTCAATAAGAATTCAGAGTAATGAAGAAAAGAAAACTGTTTATAGAGTGGATAGTTTTATATACCTAGAACGGAATCTCATTGAACGCTGTAATATCTTAAATTATACTGATGATGTGACATTGAAATAATGCGGCAATCTCGAATTAAGTTTGGCACACGAAGAGCTTACTTTACGGTTCACCAGTCATCTCCAATTTTTCTCATCCTATGATTAGAGCGGAAATAAAATTGCTATGGGAGGGGCAGTTGCACCATAACCACTAAGGAATAACATGAAGCTAAAATTTACGATGGAAAAATAAATTATTCAATGTCATTAAAGAATCCACAATAAGCAGTATCATGTATGAAAACAAGGATTTTTCAGCTTATAAACTGCTTGGGCCGTGACTGTGTGGTAAAACTCCATGGAGTAACGAGGGAAAAACGAACTTTTACCAACCACAACATCCATTGCAAAACAGCCACTTCCGACTCATTGAGTCATCATAAGGTGATGATGATTCTATGAGTTGAAAAAATGGTCGTTCAGCAATAAATGTTGTGGCAGGCGAAAGTTCGTCTTTTCCTTGTTCTTTTCAACATACACCGGGCACTCGAACAATAGGTTGGGCGGTGTTAAAAGACGCAGGCGTGTGATGAAGCAGTAATTCGGAGTGTCTTACATGGAAAAAAGCATGCAAGGATGGATGATGAACGGTAATAACCACCGGCCGCGATGGCGGAGCTACCCGCGTGCTAGCGCCCCAACCCCAAGAGCCCCCTCAACCCCAAGAGCTCAACTCAAACCCAACCCCCCAAGGTCCCGGGCTCGAATCCAGGCTAGTCGGATTTTTCCGGTTAGGGAATGGTCGTGTTTGTTCGTCCTTTGTTATTGTTTGAAGTCCACCGCTGTAATGGTCCAATAAATGTGGGGGCATTGGGATGTAAATAAAATTTACAAAACCCCTTTGAAGATTTATGCAATTTGGGTCTTCGAATATGACATAAAAAAATTATTAGATAACGGATGACCCGGTTGATGACGAGAAAACAAGAAAATAAATGTCAGTCTCGAACGAGAGTGAATGCATATTTTTCCGAGAAGGCGAAAAGTCAGTTATTTTTCTTAAAAATAATCGAGACACATTTTCTTCTCTCAAAGTATCCTACGGCGATGACATCCTGGGGTCGCTGCCAATCTATCCGCAGGGTCGTCGTCCCGTTTGATTGGGTCACTTGAAGAATTATTTTTTAAAAGAGAAGAGTAGATGAAGGGGTTCAGAGAAGGAATTGATAACTTGTACATCTGCGCATCCGAACATATAGTCAGCGATTAGGAAAATGGTTTGTGAAGAGGGTTCGATTCATCCTTCGCAACTTTGTCACTACCGAATCATGGGCGATTGTGGCGAGAATAACTGTTTCTGCACATAAAAAAGTAACCAACGCTGTAGAGATACCAGTTGTCGCGCAAGATTCAGGCGCGCAAACAGTCTTATCTAGGAAATTGGAGAAGAAAAGAGGATGTTATGTCAAAGAGCACTGCCCGAAACTACGCTATCAATTTTGTCTGCGTGAAAATAAGTTTCGTAGATGCTGTTTATCGGAGAGGTCAGGAGATCGTTACCATGGAAACGAATTCGAGAAAGAAGAACATCTTTATTTGCAGACCGGAAGATAATATTTCTTCGCCACTCCGCTCTTTTGGATAAGGCGCACTCAACATAACAAATCCTTGACGTCATCACCTCCATAGGAATTGTTATTCGGCCGTAATATTATTGTTCTTCATCGACGTGAATCTCGCGGTTTGTGGGTCACGCTTCGCAAATGAACCCGCGACCCCGAATCAAGCGGCAACTTATGATTAATAGTCCCTTGAATCGCACATACCTGAATCCTTCTTGACGTGCGATGGTTGCAATTGTGCCGACTAGACCTTGATAGATATTCGTTGAGACCTCCGCCCTGACGATTTGAACTGTGGTTGGAGTGCTGGCGAGCGCCGCTACCAGTTGGCGCCCTTCACCTTGAATCTGTAAGGAAAGGAACGAAAAGATCAGCATATATATTGTTTAAATGGCCATTTAACCATCCCGAGGATTGATTCGCTGAATTCGGCATCGTAAACTTAAACTGTTGTGAAGAATATAGGCGATGTGGTTCTAGAGAACGTTCGCTGCTCTCGAGCAACATGTACAGAACTAGATACAGAAATTTTCCCCGTAAAGGGAATTTAATCGGTGACTAAAGAAAGGAAACATTTCAGAAACGAACGTGAAAACATATAATAATAATTTTAATTGTATTTCTCTCTAAATATAATAATAAAGTAAATGATATTTGAAACATGAGAATAAGAAACAATTGACTTCCCTATTTTTTAGCGTTGTTGAATTCATCGTAGTAATTCATATTAATACATTGGAGTTATTATATTCAACCTCAATGTCACCAGCTCCTGCCCCTAACTGCAGTGTGGAATTTACCATATTCGATTTGAAAGCATCTAGGATGACGAAATCAAAAAATGCAGTTCAAATTGTGGTTCATCAAACTGAAGCGAAAGCTGTCATGGTGAATTTATTCTATAGGAGCGAAACCGAAACCGAATTTTGTATTCCTAAAATTCTCACACAATATTCAATCCGAGTTACGCTTGGAGCTGATCGCTAAAAATAATGTAACAGTACCACCGGATGTGGGTCATAACTTGTTCCGATGCACAACCAATTATAAGAAAACTTATAAAAAGAGTGACAATAAAAAAACCAAACAGGAAGAATCCATTTTAATAAGGTAGGGTAATGATGGTGATTTTCTGAATAATATCCCACCGCATTAGTAAGTGAATTATTTACATTTTTGTAGTCATTCCTCATTTCTATGGAGACAGTAACAAAACAAATCAATAAAATCTATATCCTTTAAACGCTAAGTTAACACACTGTACATATTTCCCAAAATTTTTGTCTGAATTTTCCAGACACATTAGTCTGTTGATTAGGTTGAAAAACTTCGAAGTCTCCATCGTTAAGAGAAATTAACACGTCTTTTAAGTCTTCAAACGATTGCGACGGTTTGCATAGAAGTTTCTTCCGCTACATTGCGTCATTTATTTTCCCTATCGGACTTGTCGCACGCAATGACCTCGTTTCCTTTCCCTTGCCCTTCGAAATCGTACTCACCTGTAGTCTGACTTTGGCCGTGTCCAGTGGAAAAGTTACGAAGTCCGCGAAGCAAGCAGCAGTGCCGGCCGTTAGGAGTTTCACGGACAGAGGCAGAGACGAAAAATCTTTGTTGGGAACAGCAGCTCCTCTCAAAGAGGAAAAGTCTCCCCTGACCTGAGGAGGGTCCTCAGCCACTGCGAGCTTCATGGTGAATTTTTCACTTGTCCACAAACGCCGCTTCACGGAAAATTGAAAGAATTCGATGAGTCGACGAATGACCTAAAGCGTGGGCAAAACGCAAGAGAGAAATAGGAAAAAATTGAAATTTGGACACTTGGTAAGATAATTTTCTCTATCTATCCCAATCCCGAAACGTGATTGAAGAGGTCATTTTCTGTCACTGATAAATGAGAGTGTGTTGTTTAATTCGCGGCACGACAGAATGATATTCATAATGATAAAGTCCACAGTTGCATGACTCATATGGATTTAATCATTCGATAAGTTAAGTAAAAATGTTCTAAAACAAATGAATCTACTTATAGCTTATCGAGATGAATTGGTAAATAATGATATGTTTCACCATCATATTATATTGTGCGGAAAAGCAAAGATGATTCTTTATACATGTTAAATGACTTAATAGTTAAGCTCCAGTGGGAAATCTATGCCTTCCTTTCGAATTTTCCACTGGTTAAGAAGATCTCTGAAACGAAATTTTTATCAGAATCAAAATTTGCTAAGAATTTAAAAAATGTTCGTACGGCAAAAACAGGAAACTTTTCAAGTTTTCCTTAAGATAAAAAATAATCCTTCGGCCCAAACATGATCTTTAACATTAACTTAATGAATCCAATCACAATCGTGAAGATAAAGCTTGCAACGGCACCGTTGCTTAATTCGTCAAGGTTGAAAATGACAATTTTTGAAAACATTCTAGAAGTAGAATAATACACATACAGCTATCAAGTTCAATCATTAATTTAATTATTGTGACACTAAAGAGAATATTTTTCCTCTCGCAAAATTTTATTTCAAAGAGGGATGAATTCATTCGCATGACTTAGATCATGAGATCACGATAATGATCATGAAATGGAGTACATCCGAAAGCTTAACGTTTACCATAGAGTAGAAATTACTGCATAAAGTAAAAGCATAATTCACGTCAGTCATCTTTTACAGAGCAATATCAAAGTTTTCACAACAAAATTATCGTCGAGTACCGCATTCTTGAAATTTTTGATATTTTATCTTCCCCTACCATTCGCTTGCGATAAGTAGAACTTTACTATTGTCGTTACGCACTGTTATTTTTCTAAGTAGAAACCAGAGGTCAAAGTATTGATTAAATCCTTTCAAAGGTGCAAATTGCTGTTGTTTTTGCTCCTTTTTCGTCATACCTTGATGCGGAAAATAATCTCATCTGTTAACATGACCTTCCACAGATAACCTAGAAGTGGAATTTTTATCACTGTTTGATTCTCTCAATCTGATGTAAATTTTATTTTCTTAATCTCCCATGGAGTGGACGAGTTTAAAAGTCGCATGACAGGTGACATTCTGGAATTCTTTGCTCTTACTTCGTCACAATTCCGCGACGTAACTGAAACGCATTTTAGCGGAAATCCTTGAGTGTAAAGACATTCAGCTACTGGATTTATTCTATTAGTGAATGAAAAGAGGTTTATATAGAGGACATCTGTACATCAGAAATGAAATTCTCTCTCCACAACGTGGAGACATGACGACACAGATTAACGGAGGGAGAGACGTAACGCGGTTGCGTTTTATTCTATAAAATTCACAGACAATGGCGATGTTTTATGGAAGTACTCCATGTTTGAAGGAAAATAGACTTTGCACTTTATTCACGGGATTTTTATACAGACACGACCATCACCATAGTCATGATCGAAGTGGTCGATGTCGACCATCCGCTGAAACCTGGTCGTGTCTGTAATAAAATCTTGTGGAAAAAGTACAGTCTCTTTTCCTTCAAAAATACGCGTTATTGATTTTATCATCGATGTAACTGAAAATATTAAGGGAAATCATTTAAAGAAAGAGGAGTGTACTAACTTTAGCCCCGAGAAAAAAGAATATAACCATTTCAATTTATATCGTTTACGTAGTTACTACTAAGTATTAGTGAATTATAGCTGTTGTATAGTTATAGAAAACTATAGTTGCCTAGGATTTACGTGAACGCTAAATTTCAAGGAAAATAATCAGAATTTTAGCCTTATCATTCTGAATAATATATAGCCTTATCATTCTGAATATATATATAATAATAATATCATTTGTATAGCTTCTATTTTCTTACTATCTCCCTAAAAAATTTCGAATTCCCTATTGAATTTTGGCAACAAAAATTGACTAGCATAGAACTGGCTAAAAATTTGGTCTAAGAGTAAAGGATATTTGAACATATTTATTATCATACGTATCGCTACCTACACTTGAAAAATCTCTTTCTTTTGGTTTCTTTGGCCGCATTTTCAAATTTTAGGCCTTACTACAACATCTTTACATTTCCACTTCTAGCTTTCTATTTGATAAACATCATTTCCCAGTCTCCGAAAGAAACTTAACCGAGAGAAAACGTAAAAGAAAATTTTACGATAAACGTAACCCACACGAGACGTTAGGACGCATCAGTTGAGTCAACAGTTAACATTTAAGCATATTTATCATACAGTGAGAAGCGGTGGAACTCTAATTAAGAAATACCCTCTCTGCACCTGCAACTAACTTGTTCTCAATACTGCGTCTATGACGTCCGCAGTGGTACCTGTTCATGAGCCTGAAAACGGATCATGCGGCAGCACAACTGAAGGTTATGAGCCCATAAAAGAAACCAGATTTTCCCATAGGAGTAGAAAAATGTTTGAAATCAGAACTGCGTAGGGAATTGTTCATTCTACTCACCCTGTGTCCAGAATTTGAGATTGGTCCGAAAAGTATGAGATTCCTGGTGAATAAGTTCTCCAAAAACCGAGGGATTAAGTAACTGCTGCGAAGGAGGCAGAAAAATCAGGAAGAAGCGACGGATAGTGGGGCCTAAAAGGGCTCAACACTGTCCTTCTATAAGGTCCATGGAATAGGAAGGGTGTTGAAGGTTGAATCTCCCGTCTTGAGGACGGCACAGAGAAACGCCAAAGATCTTCATCAACACCGGCATACTCTCATCCTCAACCCCCTTCCTGCAAAGAAGAATTAGGAAAATTAACTAATAACATTAGTCGCAATAACCATACATCTTCCGTGAAAAGGATGGAATGTGTCTGCACGGGGAAGGTGAGGCACTCACTTTTCATTCATTGGATCTCTCCTCAATAAAAATTCCATAGCGATAGAAATAACATTTGTATCTCGAACTACTGTGAGCCTAATACGCCCATCTTTACGTGAAATTAACGAAAAATATGACTAAAAAGCAATGACGCAAAGAAGTCTCAGAGTTATCGAAGGCAAATCAAAAGATTTCAAGCAGAATTTTGACTGAGAGAGGTCTAGAACCTTCTCTTCTCTAGCATACCGAAATTTCATTCCGATCTCTACGGAGGAGACTCCAGCCTCTCACGAATTATCTTCGTTGCCGTGGCCGTACCCTAGTTCCCGCAAATTGTCATCGCCGTCCGCCATTTCCTCCGACGACGTACTTTTTGCCTTGCGTTTAGGCCGAGTCTAAAATCGTCCTTGGGCAATACGTGTGATTCTTCACTTTGAGAACTCCGCCTTCTATTTCCGGGGATGCGGTGCGAACGTCTATGTCGCGAAGGAATCGAGCGTCACCGGTGCAGTGGTCCACCCACACTCTCTTCGTGAAAGATGCACAGGGATTCCCAGAAAAGAGAGCGCAGCACGGGGAAACAACAGGACAGGAAGAATGTAAAAATTCTATAAAATGCGGGGAAAATTTTTCGCCGGATCCTCCCTCGGTTGGTGAATGATATAGGTCGTCGTTAGAATTCGAGTAACCTCGTGGGTTACTAAATAGTCCCAAAAAAGCTGGAAAAATTCCGAAGGAAGAAACCACGAATGATGACTCGTCAGAAAAATGCACCGATTCGCAAACGCGAAATTCTACTGATGACCGAGTAATTACGGAGAACGGCACTTCTTGGAAGCAACACCGCAGTGATCGCGGAGGAGAGGGGGGCAAGTCGAAAAATCAATGACGGTATTACTTCACTTGTACTAGCAGCACTGTACCTGGGCGGGAAGGCTCATTTTTTCATAAGTTTCTAGGAAATGAATAGAGGAATAAAATTCACGAGCAGGAATGAAATTATCCATAAAAAACTAAAGAAACCTGTTAAAGTTAAACAAATATCTGAGATAATTACCGACAGACATCGAGGGCGGAATTCATAGCCGTGCTCGGAAGCTAAGCTCGGGTGTGACCGGGTACCATATAGTTGCGATTACGAATTACCTTTAGCCTTTCCAATGCCATCGCTTTTTTCGATTTATGCAGTATGATTATAGAGGGAAACTCGCGATGAATTTTTATTGAAAGTTAGCGTTGTTAGATTGTTATAAGTTCTCCCTTTTCATTATAAATAACTCTAGATTAAAAGTCTGAGGAGAAGCGTGGTTTCATAGTGAAACCGTCTCATTTCACTAAAATCTATTTCATCTGCAGCAGTTCAGATTGTATTATCTGGCATAAACTCTTTAATTACATCATTACAGACCTAGTTTCTTGGCCTCTCGCCACCCTTGACCAACTTACTGTTTCTTGGCCCAGCATCCGAAAAAGAACAATGAATGAGTCTATGTGATCCTATACCGTAAAAGTAATAAGAACCTTCCTCATTTGGCATTTCATTGGAATGTCCATCACTTTAGTTAGAAAGATATTCTTTAAAAATTCAGTCCAAAATAAAGATGTAGTTGAAAAAAAAATAGGTAAAGGGAAAGATACGTATAGGAGTCGTTTACTGGGAGCGGAAATTAACTGAACTGCGGGAGCGATCGCTCAACTGACGATGAGCTGCAATACCATATCGATAGAATTCGTCGTTCGAGTTATTGTCACATGTCTGGACTTTGTTTGGAGTAATATTCTACGATAAATTTATACGGCGATAGAAAAGTGTGGATTGACTTAAGCTGAGCTGTCCTAGAGGGGGACCTTCACGAATCTACTTCATGTTCGCGAAATCGGCGCAGCGGTAACGTTGCTCAATGGGTAAGTGCTAAGCTGCCAACATCTGATGAAAACTTCACTTCTATTTATATAGACTGAAAACGGCAAGTAAGGAACAATTTTTAAAACAATGAGTGTTTTACATTGATTCGACGACGAAATTCCATTGTAACACTAGCTGCGATATTGAGCCGGTGGTGATTATCCTTGACGCGAATAAATTTTACTTTCGAGAAAATTTTCTTTTTATCGACTCTCTTTTCCAATTGGCAAAATATAAAATACGCATCGCTTGCTAGCTGTTCTCACAAAATCACTCACGATCTCTATCCTCAAGTTAAAAGTTAGTTTGATCATGAGTACTGTAACTAAGAATGAGAATTATTGCAAGAATATATAATGAATATAAGTATTGCAAGAATATATAATAAATAAATAATAAAATAACTAAGCAAGACTATGAAGAGTGAATTTCATTTTAATACTGATCCCTGAGCAACACTCATTCATGTCATACATATGTCTGCACTCAAATCCTAAAAAAACATGTTGAGTTTGAAATCGTTGGCCAAGCCTCTATCGCTATGAAATTAAACCAAGGAACACTTCCTTAATAACAAATGGATGTGAAATGAAAATTTTCACTTACCTGTAGCGAGGAAGATTTCTGAAAAGCGACTAGAACATTTTCTTTTAAAGCGGGAGTTATATGAGAATGCGTGTCCAATGAAAGAACTTACATTGATGGGTGTGTAAACTGGCTCCACCAATCACAGCCTTCGAATATGACGTTCCTATCACTAAGCCAAACCAGGCTGACAGAAGTGGAGAGGGAAGTTCACAGTTCTTTGCATGATTAAACCATGGCATGATTTGATATGATTACTCTGTGTATCTGTTCAAATGTAAAAGATCATCACCAGTGTCAATTCTTGTCAAAATCAGTCACACCTGTAAATTTCTTTTACCCATGAATGGGTATTATTTACGCAATAAGAGGCAAATTATTTCTAAAACTGAATTAATTTGAGTACAACTTAGAATTTCAAATGTTAGGATCAAATCCCGCACCACCCACGTTATGACTCATAACATAAGTGTGGCAACGTCGCATCTCAGTCACAGCTGGTGGGTCGTTTATTTTCTTCAGCGCATGTGAGTTGATTTCGCTGTTACAATATATCAAATATTTTTTGATAACCACAAACGCCAGAGAATAGACACATTTAGTTGATAATATTAATTAGTGTTTTATTATAATATTCAAACGCTATGGCGAAATAAACAACGTCCTGATTTTACTTAAAGACGCAATAACCAAGTCTTACTGGACATATTGTTTCGCATTACTTCATTTTAGCTTCGCTACAAAGTGTTTATATTGCAACCGAAGGAGATAGTGAAATTATAATCCAAGTCCTTGCAGGGCCATACTAATTTTTTGTGTTGTATTTGAAGGAAGGCTTTCGGACGATGAAAAATGTGGCATAACTTAGAACCAGGCAGTTCTCCAATTGATTGGTGTGAGGGAAATTACAGCATTACACCTCTTATAGCTGAATTCGTTAATACTGTACGTATTGTTTTCCAATAATTTTATCATGACGACGATTTGAAATTTACCTTCTTTCGTTAATAACCAATGTTTATTTCAGTTCAGCAACTTCTTGTTCTTCTTGCTGCCTCCAGTGTTAATTCATCTGTTCAGAGAATATGCTCGTTTCGTGAATCCAGCTATCCACATAATCTGGATACTTTTAATCGTTGTTGGAATTAGCTCAGCTTATTTTCATGCTACCCTTAGCCTTATCGGACAGCTGTTAGATGAAGTTGCTATATTATGGGTATTCATGGCTGCATTTTCAATGTTTTTCCCTCGAAGATTTTTTCCTTACTTCTTTCAGAATGACAGGTAATAAATTTTCTTTAACTGTAATCATTGTAGAAAAATTAATTGTTTAAGTCATCAAGTTCGTGAACTAGTTCTATCTCAGAATTTAGTCATGGTTCTTAATACTAATATGAGAAAAATACTTGTAGGAAATTATTTAGTATGGCGGCTGTAGTAATTGCTATATTTGCTACTGGCCTTGGATGCTTGCACCCTGCAGCTAATGCATTCGCATTGATGAGCCTAGGATTTCCAGCTTTAATATTGTTGGTCCATGAACTGAGAAGGTAAGAAACTGAAAATTATATTTTACTACTCAAGTCAGAATTTTTTAATTTATGTCCAAATTAAAACTTATTGGTTTTGTTAATACTTTTGTCATTAAATACTTAGTTTGTATTAAATATTCCAATTATAAAATTATTTGACCAATTAATGCTCTAATGGAATAACCTATCACATGTTAATGCTTTTGAAAATATCCCACGATTATAGCATTACTCATGTCAAAGTTAAAATTCAATAGGTGCAGATGTGAGCGTGTTTTTCGTCTTGGAATTCGTTGTGCTGCAATATGGATGTTGGCTGTCACTTGCTGGGTAACTGATCGACTATTCTGCGATGCCTGGTCATCAATTAATTTTCCCTATCTTCATGGCTTGTGGCATATTTTCATATTCATAGCATCATACACTGCTTGTGTTCTCTTTGCTTATTTTTCTGTTAAGGATGAAAGACCTGAGCAAACTCCAATTCTTAAGTATTGGCCTAGAGATGATTTTGAATTGGGGATACCATATGTGACTATATGTTGCTATTATACATCAGTCAGTAATAATGAAATTTAGGCACAGTAAGAAAATATACATAAAAAGAATCTCTTTTGTATGCTGAGATTGTGAAAAGGAATTGTGCATCAGTTATAATGGCTTATTCAGGTAGATGTTGCCTGAATTACAAATTTTCACCAATTTACATCTAATGTAAATTATTGTGGGGAGATTTATAGATTATTGCTGAGTTATCAGATAGCCATACAATATTACATTTCTGAGCTAAGTTACTCAGTACTGCTGCATGGAAGCAAAATATTAATCTATATTTAATTGATTATGACATATATTTATATATGTATAACTAAATTTTTTATCAAAGTTTCTGTTACAACACCCATTGATATTATCTCAACCAATATTTAATATTTCCTTCGTCATTTACTGAGATATATTTATCTTTATTTAATCACCTTATTTTCGATAATTTATCTTATTTGCACATTGATTTATTCCTTAAAATTGTGATACGTAAAGATCTTTTTTTGATAATGTGATCCCACCTCTTTATTGCAATATTTTTAATAAAAAGGCTGTGTCATTTTTCATATACTCACAGTTTCAAGGTCTCTTGCGAGAGTATTGCTAGCTGGAAACAAATATGAAATTTATTTAGTGTAAGAGAAGATAAAGTAGTTTCTAGTGAAGATGAATATTTAAAAATATAATAATTTGCTCATGCCCATCTTCAGTGTTTCATAGGTGTCTAAACATGCAGTGTATTCTTGATCATCTATGAATAAGATGGGCACAAAAAAAGGATTAGTATGAAAGTAGAAATTTTGCACAGATTTTCATGCCTTTTACTGTATCCATATACATTGATTTTATTCTTCAACAAAGATTCCATATGATTTTTTTATCTTCATGTTAAATATGTATGATCAATAGAAACAATTTCTTTTTGAATCGTGTCTATGCTAATTTTGAGTTTAAGTGCATTACACCAAAATTTCCCCAGCTGTTTGTAAAATTTTTTGGTGAAAATGCTCTGAGAAAGTGTCCTTCGGAGATCTACCTCTAAGGCAACTGCTAAAAGTAACAGGAAATAACTTATTCAACTAATTGCAACATTATCAGTCACTGCATTTTTTCAAAGTCATTAAAATCAAAGAAACAGAAGTATGGATACGTATCTACAGAGACTCACACTGGTTCTTTTTATGTTCCTATGTATCTTTTTTTAAATTTCATTTGTAGAGTTTTACTCCACCTAAAGGAATTAGTCTGTGAACTTTGGTTTTTTGTGAAACCGTTAATGTAGTGACAATTAGGCAAATTATTGTATCTGTTAAATATAGAAAAATGGAATGCAAATTTTGTACGAGATACAGCAAAATTAGATGATTAAATTCTTAAAATCTGTATGACAATCACAAATAGAATTGAGAATGTGCTATATTTGGTTTTGCCATCTCAGAATGTGAAGTGGCATCCTTTTAAATATTTCATGGATCCTACCATGAAATATTTTTACCACATTCTGTACGAAAAGATGAAACAATTTGAAGAGAAGAAAGAAATTTTTTGATAGCTAGCTCTATAACTTATCCTATCCAACCACGGAATATCCTATTCTAACCAGTCTAGCTTTATCAATTTATTAAGAAATTATTTTTTTACTGTAATTGTAATACCAAAGGATGATTTTATAAATACTCTGTGTATTTGTGTCGTGTATCAGTACATGCTGTATACTATTGAATGTGATCTGAATTCACATGTCTCTGCTTAAAAGTAGATTTATATTTCCAGACTTTAAAACATCAAGGCTTATTAATTAAGGGCTTATCTGTCATAAGTTCCACACTGCATGCAATATATCTTCTGTGATCAAATAAAGCAGACATGTGATATCCTTTTACAAATATTATTGTTTACCTTAGATTTGACCTGTTCTTTCCCTTGTCATCTATATGTATGTCATCGTTCCATTCAAAATGGTATTTAATGATACTTTATGCTTTGTGCAATGAAAATACTCTTATTGCTTCACGTTAAGGTTTTATTTTGAGTTATTTTGTATTTTAATAATGTACACTTTGAGAATAAATATAATAGTTCTAATCTTTGTAGTTTAAATTATTCATGGAACAGTATTTAGGAGATATTTCATTAACTCTAGATAAGAATCTAAACATGGTTTAATTGCTTCTCAGTAATGTTGAGTTGTTGCCCATTGTGAAAAATGTTGCTACATTGCGAGCCCTTTCAGATAAAATCCTGCAAATCTATTTGTGCAAATACTGTTGTACACATATGCTACACGTTTTTTCAAATTTTAGGCCATTTGGCATATTCCTGTTTCTTTCTGAAATAACTAAATGTAACAAATTACTTAGAGTTAAGAGTGCCATTTTCTTAGGGCAATGAAATGAATTAATTTATCCTGAACATGATGAATTTTTTGCACGCTTTTAATAGCTTTTCTGTTAAGTGCTAATAAATATAATCTTGCAAAAGTTATGGTGAAGTAGTATTCTTTTTTGTATTTTTAGTGTCTCCATACTATGTTTCTTTGTCTTTCTCAGAACTGATGTCTACTTTTATCAAAATTCATTCTGTTCAAATTCATTTTCAGAACAACATTTGATTGAATTCAATAACTAAGATTAGTCAATACCTTCAATTAAATTTTGTCTTCTTTGTCTAATTTTAAAAACCACTACTTTTTAGCATTTGATAGCCTATGAATTCAGCTCATTATTTAAATCTATGCCAAGTAGAGTTGTTAATGAGAATAATCATTGTAGTGGCAGCTATTAATTAGTACTGTAGTGAAATTAATTTTATCATCTGCTAGATCTCCCTTTCTTCTTTGCTATTGATTGGATAATAATACTGACCTTGTATTGCTGTTTCACTATGTTTGAAGCTTGTTGAGCAATCAGACGAATATCTAATTTTAAAATGCTATCAGCATTTTTAATCGGTTGGTTCTTGAAAAATAATTATTATACTGTTTCTAATCTAAGTTAAATAAAAGAAAACTATGCAATCTGAAATCTAGTCTTTGAAGCGTTATTAACAGTTTTACTGTTAGTAAAACTCAAATTGAAGACAAGAACTGGGAGACTGTCCCCATCAGTGGTATATCTTACTCCAAATGTGCGTTAAAAATTACGTAAATAGCCTTAGATACGGTATTTCGCGTACAATTTACATTCGGGAATATGTATTATCTCATTTTCTGCAAAAATACGTTGTTAAAGCTGCTCTTCTCCATTGACTCACATCTCAGTTGTATGCACAAAATATTTCATTTTTAGATAAAATATTCGTAGTAACACGTGGAAATAATTGAACTTGGCTGTTTTTTTTATAAAATTGGCTCTAATGAAACGCTTTTTCTCCCGAAAAAAAATAAATCTCTCTTATTTTTTTTAATACTGCAGAAAATTTCGCCATTTAAAATTTCTCTAAATATTGTCTATAGAAACAGTGACCAACATCCTTTCTTAATTAGGTTAGACGCAGGAGTATGCACACGAGTCGCGAGCATATATTTCTCAAACCTTTGCAGACCTGAGAAAATATTGAAACTTGACTTTCGCATTGAATATTGGAACGTTTCGCATTCACTTATTCTTCGGCCGCATAGCGCAATTACCACCGCAAGGTCTCAACAGTCGTATGTACATTTAATCCCATCCAGCATTGAAATCCGTTCTAATGGTGCTAACGTTCTTAAAAGAGAAGTAACAATGTAGACTTCCTTTCAAATGTGATATTTGTCGTTTGAAAAGACAGGATCCTTGGAATCTCAGGGCGACGATTGTGATCTTATGCGTTTAATTAATTACTTCTACTCGCTCGTTCTTTCGATAAAGTTTTCCTAAATCAATGGCTAGATAGTAAGTCGTTCTATGCATTTAATAATATTCCTCCGATGCTGGTTCCTTATCTTGTCTCGACATAAATACCGAAAATTTTTGTTTTATTTCTGTTAAATTTCCTTTACATTTTGTTGCAAATAAGAGAGTTTCGTCCTTGAATTTATTTTCCATAGTATGATGCAATTCTTATGAGAAATACCTAATTCTTGTTTACTTCCGAGACCCCTGGAACAAAAATTCGATTTACTCGCTGTGGTTTGAACACTCCCTTGTTAAGGAAACGCACCATTAAGTTGTGTAGCCATTCGGAGATGTCATCCCAGCTGCTGATTCAAGTTTAACCTATCCATTTCATGGATTTTGAGGGATAATAAATTGGAACCCTAGCAAACATAGCTGAGTAAGTCCCGTCAAAAGAGGAGGATCGTTTGTTCATACGTACATAATTAAACTGCGACAGTTGCTCCTTTTCAAACCAAGCTTCTGAGAAGGATAACCGTATAGCAGCAATAACTCTTAAACATAATCACAAATATTACAATAGTCGAGGATATTACCTTCTAGAAATACCTTTCAGTTAAGTTCTTGATAAATGTATTCTGAATTCTCGCCTTTTTCATGTTCACTTCAAGGTTGTAACTCGAGCGGATCAGAAATGACTGGAAAGAGCAACGAATTGTAACCATTGCCTCGTAATGTCCTATGCTATCGTTTTCTCCAAATTTCTCATTTTTTGTATTCTTTTGTGAGAAATTCCATCTTTAAATGGAAGGTTGTAATTAAATTAAGGTACTGTATTGCAATCTTGAAGTTTTCTTCTTTCTCTATTTAAATTTAGACCGAATCTGCCAAATGCGAGGCTTAGTATTCCGCGAAGTTCTAATCAAGGCGTAAGATTTCCGCGGAAAAAATGCATTGAGAAAAAGAAATCGAATCATTTTCTGATTTAAGGAGCTCCGAGCAAAGGATACCAACACATTACTTGATAATTTTATAGCAATCTGTTTTACTTCGATATTCACCCGTGTTTTCATTTGGAGAATATAACCATATCAAATCATTCTGTGTCACAACAGTTTTTTCCTCAATTGCATTAGAGGGATAGTGCAAACACCATCTCCTCTTGATTGCCAAGTAACCCTGGCCGTGGCCATCAACCCCCGAAAGATAATGGCCTTCAAAGTTGCCTGCTACAAAAAAGGAGTCCACTTTTCACGTCATTGGTAGGAAAGATATTTTTCGTTGAATTCAAGAAAACTCTTTCATAACTATTATTATGTAAGATATGTAAAATGTATTCTTTTCTGGCAAGTTATGTCCTCGTTTATTTCTAAAAATCTTTGGTCATAGTTACAAAACTTTTACTAGAATTCTGTGTCGATATCGCTATTCCATTTCAAGAATGAAAGCTTTGCATAGTCACTGTATTAACTATGTGAAACGTATACAACGTGTAACTACTTTTTGCCACTAACATTTTGATTTTCTTTTAGTAAGATTTGAATGAAACCTGTGCCATGATACTTGCTGAAAAGATATACTGGAAGAGTTTTCAATTCGTAATATAAACACGAGTTAAAAGGATTTCCTCAACATGTGAAAACTGGGAAATCTGAATTTAAATGTCTCTTATTCTGTTACTTGAATGAAAAAATATAATTTTATGGAAATTGGGAGAATTTTTCTAAAAAATTTTTTAGTTTAAATAGTTTGGTAAACAAGTAACGGAGGAGTTTTTACACCTGGTAGGAACATAAAAATTTAGGTCATATTAGGATTAGATTAACAAATTTTTTGTTTGAAATACGATATTTTCATTGGCCGTTTCAGATTCGTAATCACTGTAGCAATACCGTATACCTTTATGAAAACTAATTTCTAATTTTATTGATCTGTATCTATTGACCGTGTTTCGAGTTGCGTGGATTATAATTGCTTTCCTTCAATATTTTCAATGATACTATAGTGCTAGGTTGTACAAGAACCAATGGCCTTGCCCCTAAATATTGAATTGGATAATATTTAAAATTATTTAAGTTATATTCGATTTCAAGGATAACAGCTTTAGTTGTTAAAATCTGTCTGCCCCTTGCGATTACTCCGTTTATGTTCTGATGTTGCCATCCGGAGTTAGATATACTTGATTATAAATTTGGCATGGAAANTCTTATTTTTGTGATTCTTGAGTGATCATTTTGTTTCCCTAAATTAAAAGAGTATTTCATGTAAAATCTTTACTTGAAAATATATATAATTTTTGTTAGATAAAATGTTATTTTATAAAATATTGAACTTACAATTAATTGTTTGTTAATTAGAAACAGTTATGTATATCAATTAAAAGAACAATTATTTAACATACTTGCTTTTACTATACTACCACGGCTTTGGTAAGGTTCGAATATCTCAAAGTTAAACAAGAAAGTGGGTAAAAAAATCATCGCAATATTTACTATTATGGAATATAAAAAATATAGCAAAATAGGTTAAATCTTTAAGGTCATTTTATGAATATAAGAAAATATATAGTTTATTGCCAATCATGAAACACAGGTTGGAAAAGTTTTTCATAAGAATTTTAGCCTTTTTCAATTATATTGATTGATAGCTGTTGATCTGATTGATAGATAAAGCGACGAGAAACGCATGGTTCACATGCTTTGAATTTAGATGGAGAAATTGAAGAGAAAAAGTCTGCCGCAGCCGGGAATCGGACCCGGGTCCCCCACTTTCCGGGTGGGTGCTCTGTCCTCTAAGCTACCACGACTAGTCGTAGCTTAGAGGACAGAGCACCCGCCCGGAAAGTGGGGGACCCGGGTTTGATTCCCTGCTGCGGCAGACTTTTTCTCTTTCAATTTCTCCATCTGATTGATAGATGTTGCTAATATTGCACCTTTTATGTTTTAGCTGTTTCATTCTATAAATGATTTAATTTTATTCCGAACTGAATATAGGTAACATTCTATTCCTAATGCCACTTATTAAATAAACGATGTCTATTATTTGGGTAGCTTTAGCTTAGCCATTTCACAAAGGTATGTAGAGAGCTGAGAAAGATTATGGATTTCAAGGCTGACATAAAATAACTTTTTAGAAATGTTTTCATTGCCAGAAAAGGAAATACATGCCTCTAATAATGAACAATACTAAGTATCAGTAAAGAAACATTAACATATATGTTTTCCAGTTCTCTGATTATTTCGGCTGTCTCCACAGAGGTCAGTTTAAATTGACCTTCTGATACCCATAAAACTTGAGCCACTTCAGAGATTGGATTTTTAGTAGACAATTCATGTAGCACAGAGCTTTCTCTGTTCATCTTAGACTCAAATGTGGTAATTGTATGTGTGATACTAATGTACATGATATTGAGGTATGATAATAGTAATTTTTTTAGAAATAGCTGCATAAAATTCTAAGATGGACAACAAAATAAGTTGAAAATATTTATTCTTAAATATTTTAAAGGAAACAAGTGATCTACAATTAGAATTTTATTTTTTCTATTTGGCATGCTCTTGCTGCCATACATCGGTGAATATACTGAATTCCATTTCTGTTTATTGTAAAATGCTCCTCTTGCATATTAAGTTATAATCCCCACAAGGTTTATCACCAGAATTTTATTGGACGTGCAACTAGTTTTCATGAAATAAGGGGGAAGAATTAGGTTACAGATAGCAATCCTGAAGTAATGCATTAGAGAATGTTACTTTGCAAGAGATCTGTGGCAGCACTAACTTGTTTACATATTTTTCATGAAAAATATTTAAGCTCCAAAATTACTAATTGTGTATTCCATTAGTTTAGTATTTTTTCGTTAAGAAAATTGGAAGTCCATCATTGATACAATAACATGAACAATGTCTATATATGCTATGGTTACCCAAGTTTTGTTTTTCAAAATACACCAATACTGTGACCAAAGGTTTGCCATCTCTGACTGATGTTGAACTGAATAAGAGACAAGTGATAGCAAGTTTCAAGGTTATAAATTAATGAGGGAATTATTAGAATATCTAGAAACATAATGGTTTAGAGGTATGGTCTAGTACCCAATTATCAAATTCATAATCATTGACCAAGGAAAGTTAACAATGTATTTTATAGAATGTTGTTGAAACTACTCCATAATTGAAACATCTATATTTAAGGTTTAACAAATAATAAAAATCAATTCCCAAATTTTTNTTTCTCTAAATATTGTCTATAGAAACAGTGACCAATGTCCTTTCTTAATTAGGTTAGACGCAGGAGTATGCACACGAGTCGCGAGCATATATTTCTCAAACCTTTGCAGACCTGAGAAAATATTGAAACTTGACTTTCGCATTGAATATTGGAACGTTTCGCATTCACTTATTCTTCGGCCGCATAGCGCAATTACCACCGCAAGGTCTCAACAGTCGTATGTACATTTAATCCCATCCAGCATTGAAATCCGTTCTAATGGTGCTAACGTTCTTAAAAGAGAAGTAACAATGTAGACTTCCTTTCAAATGTGATATTTGTCGTTTGAAAAGACAGGATCCTTGGAATCTCAGGGCGACGATTGTGATCTTATGCGTTTAATTAATTACTTCTACTCGCTCGTTCTTTCGATAAAGTTTTCCTAAATCAATGGCTAGATAGTAAGTCGTTCTATGCATTTAATAATATTCCTCCGATGCTGGTTCCTTATCTTGTCTCGACATAAATACCGAAAATTTTTGTTTTATTTCTGTTAAATTTCCTTTACATTTTGTTGCAAATAAGAGAGTTTCGTCCTTGAATTTATTTTCCATAGTATGATGCAATTCTTATGAGAAATACCTAATTCTTGTTTACTTCCGAGACCCCTGGAACAAAAATTCGATTTACTCGCTGTGGTTTGAACACTCCCTTGTTAAGGAAACGCACCATTAAGTTGTGTAGCCATTCGGAGATGTCATCCCAGCTGCTGATTCAAGTTTAACCTATCCATTTCATGGATTTTGAGGGATAATAAATTGGAACCCTAGCAAACATAGCTGAGTAAGTCCCGTCAAAAGAGGAGGATCGTTTGTTCATACGTACATAATTAAACTGCGACAGTTGCTCCTTTTCAAACCAAGCTTCTGAGAAGGATAACCGTATAGCAGCAATAACTCTTAAACATAATCACAAATATTACAATAGTCGAGGATATTACCTTCTAGAAATACCTTTCAGTTAAGTTCTTGATAAATGTATTCTGAATTCTCGCCTTTTTCATGTTCACTTCAAGGTTGTAACTCGAGCGGATCAGAAATGACTGGAAAGAGCAACGAATTGTAACCATTGCCTCGTAATGTCCTATGCTATCGTTTTCTCCAAATTTCTCATTTTTTGTATTCTTTTGTGAGAAATTCCATCTTTAAATGGAAGGTTGTAATTAAATTAAGGTACTGTATTGCAATCTTGAAGTTTTCTTCTTTCTCTATTTAAATTTAGACCGAATCTGCCAAATGCGAGGCTTAGTATTCCGCGAAGTTCTAATCAAGGCGTAAGATTTCCGCGGAAAAAATGCATTGAGAAAAAGAAATCGAATCATTTTCTGATTTAAGGAGCTCCGAGCAAAGGATACCAACACATTACTTGATAATTTTATAGCAATCTGTTTTACTTCGATATTCACCCGTGTTTTCATTTGGAGAATATAACCATATCAAATCATTCTGTGTCACAACAGTTTTTTCCTCAATTGCATTAGAGGGATAGTGCAAACACCATCTCCTCTTGATTGCCAAGTAACCCTGGCCGTGGCCATCAACCCCCGAAAGATAATGGCCTTCAAAGTTGCCTGCTACAAAAAAGGAGTCCACTTTTCACGTCATTGGTAGGAAAGATATTTTTCGTTGAATTCAAGAAAACTCTTTCATAACTATTATTATGTAAGATATGTAAAATGTATTCTTTTCTGGCAAGTTATGTCCTCGTTTATTTCTAAAAATCTTTGGTCATAGTTACAAAACTTTTACTAGAATTCTGTGTCGATATCGCTATTCCATTTCAAGAATGAAAGCTTTGCATAGTCACTGTATTAACTATGTGAAACGTATACAACGTGTAACTACTTTTTGCCACTAACATTTTGATTTTCTTTTAGTAAGATTTGAATGAAACCTGTGCCATGATACTTGCTGAAAAGATATACTGGAAGAGTTTTCAATTCGTAATATAAACACGAGTTAAAAGGATTTCCTCAACATGTGAAAACTGGGAAATCTGAATTTAAATGTCTCTTATTCTGTTACTTGAATGAAAAAATATAATTTTATGGAAATTGGGAGAATTTTTCTAAAAAATTTTTTAGTTTAAATAGTTTGGTAAACAAGTAACGGAGGAGTTTTTACACCTGGTAGGAACATAAAAATTTAGGTCATATTAGGATTAGATTAACAAATTTTTTGTTTGAAATACGATATTTTCATTGGCCGTTTCAGATTCGTAATCACTGTAGCAATACCGTATACCTTTATGAAAACTAATTTCTAATTTTATTGATCTGTATCTATTGACCGTGTTTCGAGTTGCGTGGATTATAATTGCTTTCCTTCAATATTTTCAATGATACTATAGTGCTAGGTTGTACAAGAACCAATGGCCTTGCCCCTAAATATTGAATTGGATAATATTTAAAATTATTTAAGTTATATTCGATTTCAAGGATAACAGCTTTAGTTGTTAAAATCTGTCTGCCCCTTGCGATTACTCCGTTTATGTTCTGATGTTGCCATCCGGAGTTAGATATACTTGATTATAAATTTGGCATGGAAACGAGAGAGAGCAACTCAACAATCTGGATTTATGATCATTCATCTAAATGAGTTGATACATCTCATTTTTAATTCCTGGAAGCTTGCCTTGAATTGAAGTGTTTTATTTTCTTGCAGCTTTTGACCCATTGCTAGCTATAGGTATTGAAAAGAAGCAGATGTCTGCTGTGACACCTGAAATTTTCATTTTAATACGAACTCATTGTTTTTCATACCGGCATTCTAAATCATACGGCAGAAAAAAAATCATTTTCCATGAATTGATACGTATAGTGACCTATAAAATCTCTCTGAAAAAATTGGTCCTTATCATAGAAGATCTCAAAAACGCAGTACAAATTCTATCTTGCTTGTTTCTCCGCGTTCCTTATTCCCACGACACGTAGCGAATTTCGCTCCTTTATGCGTAGAAGCTTTAGCGGAGTTTGAGAACTTTCGTAACTTTTTTTTCCGGCTCTTATGAATATACGCGGTTGGATTCCTGAGGATATTTATCTGTTATTCTAAATTTTAAATTGTTCAGGTCATTTGATGTGTAATTAAACCCATGAAGAAATTAAAACTTTCGCAAGCGATATATGAATTTTAGTATCGTCAATGGAAGTTTTTCGAGCTGTGATTTATTCTACGAGCATCGTTAAGTTCTACAGTAAAATTTAATGACGGAATTTTAATCGTTTGACGTCCGCAGAATTGAGTCTTCTCTTGCAATAAAGGAGTTTACAAGACAGGAATTTATCTATCCAAGTAATTAAAATACATCGCTCGTTGACGTTTTCTCTGGGGACGTAGGCTAACAATAAGATATGAACAAGACGTCACAGACTGGAAGAGAATTGCTGTTGCAAACCTTAGCGACTGCCATAAAAATACTCAATGTGTGTGACGTTGGTTGCGAGTCTCATTATCGCCGCGTGAGGTGAGGGAATGGAAGGTGGTGGTGGTGCATGGGTTTCGGAAGAGAGGGAGAAGATCAAGAAAGGGTCCTCCACGGGAAGGAAGTGGGAGACGCTATCGGAAAGTCACACTTCTCGCACTCGACCTTCGAACGACATCGCTTCGGAAAGATATTTTAAGTTCCGTCTCACCTCTAAGTTTTCCGCTCCCTTTCCCTTTCTTTTTCATTATCGAAGTTTTTAGGGCGCACAGTCCAGGAAGCTGCTTTCTGGGTCTCCGTAAGATATTCGCAAGCGACGGCGTATTTTCCGTTTCACTCGACATTCGGGGACAAGCAGTGGAATTATTCTACGTTAAGATTTTACCTTTGAAGTGCCTCAACATTTGTTTACAGACGTTTCCTAGAGGAAAATTGTTATTGTGGGAAATAATTCAGCACGTAAAAATGGCGATAGTTAGAAAATGGTTTACAGGAAAAAGTACTTATTTCTAGGAAATGTTCCTAAACAATATAGACTCACAGAAATATTCCAGTCGTATATAAGAGGGAAAAGGTTGAAGTAGTTTGAAAATGCTTTGGTGGGGGTAGAAAAATATTTCTAAATAGCCCCGGGTGGGGTAAGTGACTTTATTTATTGTTTCGTGGTTTCCTTGTTGATTAATGATGAAAAATCTTATCCTCGTACTTCTGTTAATTGTTAAAAAGACTTGTTTTTTAATAAAATCTTTCAGTATCATGCTTCCGGTAATCCTTTCTTACAGATTACAGGAAAACATTGTTCATAATTTGTAAACAAATGTGTGAATTCGTTAAGCTCTATTGGATATCGTTGTTAAGTAATTAAAAATTTTATGATTGCCGGTTAATTATAATGTATAAAACGAGAAAATTGCATCAGAAATATTTTGATTGAAAGAAATATCTTCATTAAAAATTTTCATGTTAAAAGTCTCTTATATTTGCAAAAGTAATTCTCTACTCGGTAGCAAGTTTTGGAAATATAGAAGAAAAGTATGGTTATTACAACAAAGATGGTAATTACTACATACCTAAAATATCATTTAATTCTTCACCGCGAAGAAAATCTGACTAATTCAAGACATTATGCACATTTATTGCGGACGTGAAAGACGGCAATACGACGAGAAATGATTTTGCGATCGTAAACATGATCTGATGAACTGAACTGAAGACCAATCGCAAATATGATCTCATCAACAACTGAATTGTTTCTTTGAATCAAATCTTAAATCATACCAATCCTTAGTGATTTTTTGTTGGCTAATTTTTCATAAATACTGGCGTTAGTTTTAATGAATACCCCTACTCTTGTTTAGCATGTAACCAGAGGATATTCTCAAGGTCAACTTCTTTGTTTTCCATTCTCAATTTCGAGTGAATGTTGGACGAAAAACCCTGAGGTTTCATTAGAGAATTCCAGAGGTCAACCTATGAAGTCATTTCTCCTTCTAATATTTTCATTTAGCGTTATGAAAATCGATCGAGAAGGTAAACACTATCTCTTTTTGCTGCATAACACTGAAATAACTTAAATTAGCCTTGGCTAAATACAGATTAAAATCAGTACAATTCGTCTGTGATAGCGTTGTCTCGTTTTCGCCAATTAACAGGTTTTACTATAAAGATTATGAAAAATAAAAACTTCGTAAAATTCCACACTATTTGGTTTTATTTTCGACCGGTTTCGGCGCAAAGGCCATCTTCAGGATAGACCTGAAGTTTACGAAGTTTTTATTTTTCATAATCTTTAGAATGTCCTTCCACGAAGTACGGCCTTCCATGATAGGTTTTACTATACTTTACTTAAATTATTCGTCTAAGAAGGTGACAACGTATTAATCAACATATATTTATAATTACGACGTGTTAGCATTTATCTTATCTTGATGGTGTGATTAATACTAAACTCACGCCTAAACAATACTCGCATGGAATAGAAAATACCACAATAAATATATTTAGTGAGTGATATTTTATCAATGAGGTTATATTTTTCGATAAAAATTTATTTTCTCCATTTATCATCTATTAATCATGATTTTGCCTATTTCTTCTCTTAAATACTTAAAAAAATACATGGTTCAATCTCAATTTATCCAATGCAGATAGAAGAACGCTGCAATGAATTACTTTAATATTGTTCGCATCACACGATCCAACGGCTTTTACGGGACTAACTATAAAATACAGAGTTCTTATTCATACCTTATACGCTTCCGGTGAGAGTAATTACGCTCGTGAATAATTATTTGAAAACATTTCAAAATAAAATGTATTCGATTTCTATAATTACCTCATAAAATCAATCTTATCGCTGCCGTTATTTGCTCTCAATGAATAATAACTTACTTTTTTGTATTTTCATTTTAAAATCGTTTTATGAAAGAAATAGATTGAGATATCAAAAATGTTAATAATTAAAATCGACGGAGGCGGCCGTGATGTGGAAATCCATCATAACTGATCCATCCATCCACTGATAATCCATCATACTGTACATCTGTTTGCCTAATTTTTTTTTATGTTAATAATTGCTCTCATAACTTCTCGGAAATTATTTTTCTATTTATTAAGGTATATCGTTAGGCAGTAAAAGACAGTGAAGTTTATTAATTACGGCCACGTAAATTCCTATCTCCCTCTTTTAGTTTTTAAACTAGTAAACGCCCCCGTCAAGCATGACGGGACTTAATTTAGTTTAAAAATATACCTATTATCGTATATATCTGGTCTTTCTAAGCACAAAAAAATTCTGCCGTAAGATCATAATAACTAACATAATAATTATATTTCTTATCGTATAAATTATTTATAATATTTATTCTACTGTTTTCAAGTCATGAAAACCTACTTTACGTAAATTTCTTATAAAAATTATAAGAACGGATTATCCCCGTGCACTTATATGGGATAATTCATGAAAT
>KZ308589.1:601395-651190 GCA_000376725.2 Ladona fulva
CAGTAACGCTTACTGATTTATCATAGCAATTCTTCACGAAACGTATCGCTTTTCGTTGCACCTTTTCTATTTCTCGAATACAGCACTTGTCGGCTGGGTCCCATATACTACATGCATACTCAAGGTGAGGCCTGACTAACGATACATTGGTGAATATACTGAATTCCATTTCTGTTTATTGTAAAATGCTCCTCTTGCATATTAAGTTATAATCCCCACAAGGTTTATCACCAGAATTTTATTGGACGTGCAACTAGTTTTCATGAAATAAGGGGGAAGAATTAGGTTACAGATAGCAATCCTGAAGTAATGCATTAGAGAATGTTACTTTGCAAGAGATCTGTGGCAGCACTAACTTGTTTACATATTTTTCATGAAAAATATTTAAGCTCCAAAATTACTAATTGTGTATTCCATTAGTTTAGTATTTTTTCGTTAAGAAAATTGGAAGTCCATCATTGATACAATAACATGAACAATGTCTATATATGCTATGGTTACCCAAGTTTTGTTTTTCAAAATACACCAATACTGTGACCAAAGGTTTGCCATCTCTGACTGATGTTGAACTGAATAAGAGACAAGTGATAGCAAGTTTCAAGGTTATAAATTAATGAGGGAATTATTAGAATATCTAGAAACATAATGGTTTAGAGGTATGGTCTAGTACCCAATTATCAAATTCATAATCATTGACCAAGGAAAGTTAACAATGTATTTTATAGAATGTTGTTGAAACTACTCCATAATTGAAACATCTATATTTAAGGTTTAACAAATAATAAAAATCAATTCCCAAATTTTTCAATGAGAATTTAATTCAGCCAATAGTAAACAAAAAGCGTCTTAAAAAATAAAATACTTTTTGAACCTTTTTGGTTCTATTAGGTGATAAGAATTGGAAATAAGTTTTCAGGCTACTATGATTGGGTCTTATAATCCATCTAGTCATGAAATTATAGTCAGTGTAACAAATTATCAGTAATTACTTTATCGGAAGATTAAATTTTTGACTAAGAATCTTACAAATATAAAACAATACTAAAATGTGAATCTGGCAATCTGAATATTTAAAGGTGCAAGGAAAATAATGCAATTGAAAACCTTATTCCAAAATCTTATAAGCAAACTAATAATTTGCTTTGCCGAAGTTTTAGGTGATCAAAATTCATTGAGCAAAAGATTAGAAGAATAAATACTGTTTTAACAATCTCTTGGGACTATAATCTTCAAGCTTAAGCAGAACATCATTTGAAGCAAGTCTTTCTATTATTGGCCTTTCAGTATCTCAAAAACAGATGTAAAAGGTGATGATGATGATTCTATATCTGTTTTTGAGAAACCAAAGTTTGAGATACTGAAAGACCAATAATGTTCTCTAATATCTGATTATTCCTAATTTCAATTTAATCTTAGTTCATTCTTTTAACAAATTTCCCCTTATTTGTTTGATATTATATATACATCTTGATGTATTTATGATAGAGAAATAAATCTTGCTGAGGATAAGGCTGTTGGTAAGAAATTTGGCACATGTAAGGTCAAATTTTTTCAGTTCTGGACATACTTTGCTGAGGATATTTACATCTTATTATATTGGTCTTGCAGTCAAAAATATTATCTCAGTTACAATAAATTTCTTCTTTATGATTTGTTGTGATTATTTCTATTGCAGGTTTCACTTGAAGAGGGGCAAGCTTTAGCGCACCAATTTGGCTGCCCTTTTTATGAAACCTCGGCTGCTCTCAGGCATTTTGTGGATGATGCATTCCACACTTTGGTTAGAGAAATTAGACTGAAAGAAAGAGACAGAAAAAGCCAAACAGAAAAACTACACAAGCACAGCAGATGGAGAAGATTCAGAAGTATATTTGCAGTGGTATTTAAAAGGAGACACCACAACTCATCTTAAGTATGCCATGAAGTAAAAACACTTTCATTTAACCAGTAGGAAGTTTTACATATTTGATACACGTGACATTTGTATTTTTTGCAGCACTGTATTGGCAGTGCTTTTGCTAAAGTGACCTTGTCACTGTGACCCTTTTGTAGTCTTCTCAAAGAATTGAGAGCCTAATATATGTTGTCAGTTATTATAGTTTTCACACTTATTGTATAGTGTGAGTTTTCAAACCAAAGACTTGAGTGTTCAGGAAGTATCATACTTTTAATTTTCTCGACTGTGATCTACCACAAAAGCAGAGACCAAATGTTTCCAATGCAAATTTTCAGTCATTAGTTTGTAAGCCCCAACCAAAAATGAAAATACTATAGTTATTATTAGATATTGTAGAGAAATGTAACTTATACACCCTATGATTTTATAGAGACAAGATGTTAACTATTGTGTTATACTATTGCAACTAACTAGCCTCATTCGTATAAGAATAGAGATTTATTTGATTTTTGTAATATATAATGTATAAAGAGTATTATGCCTGCCATTAGCAACCCTTATCCAATTATTTTGTCATCATATTTTGTTTCCATTCCATTAGGGTCTGTGTAAGCTTTGTTTTCTCAGATTCATTGGCAAATGAATAACTAATGCTGTCATAGCTTAGTTGCCATAACTGTTCAATGTTGAGTCCAAATGTTTTTGCAGCAATGCAGTATTCTTCTGATAAAGTTGTAGAGAAAACTCCTTTGTCATCAGTCTGTAAATCAAAAATGAAATTATGTAAAAACAAATTGCAACTGAGACACCTAAAATGGACCAATATGTATTTAAAAGGGTTTTGCTAGAAAGAAAAGCACAATAAATAAAGAGCTAAGTCATATTAACAACAAATCTGCTTTTTGTTAGGAATTGCATATGCATTAATGTTTTATTTATTTACCCCTAACATTATTGGATGTCCATGCTTCTGAAGATAATCAAAGTGATGGTTCTCGTACTTGACAACAGTACCAGTCTTAACATTGGATGTCATACAGAGTTCTGGAAAAGATAAGTACATACAGGGCAAAGTTCATATTTCAGATATATCTAACCTAAATGAACATAGTTTTCTATTAATCCACATCCAAATAGAATTCTCCAGACTATAAATTTATCAATTCTTGATTTTCAATTATTTTATCTGGAAACTTTACCAATTGGAATGCTGTAATCCAACAATAAATTCCACAATTTATCAGAACCTCCAGCATCAGGATGAATGCAGGTTCCATGGCCCAAGCGTTCTGGTTTAATTCTTAGTATCTTCTCAGTTTCCCTTTCATCAGGAATCTATTAATTAAAAATATATCTAATACTAATGGAGATATAATGATGCATGAATATTCCACATATTACTAAAACAACTTTGCTCTAAACTGATTGACCATATCAGGATTTTTAAAGATTATGGTTATTAACACATTTGTTATTGACAATACTAATTGGTTTCATCCTCGTCTGGGAGCTACATGACACCAATGGTGCGTCAACCACTATAGAAAAAATTGATCAGCAACTCCTGGTATTAAACACAAATTTCAGCTGCCCAGAATATGTTAATGATTCTTAACAGAAGTGATTGGTAAAATTACGGCATATTTAAAGCAACTTTCAGTACACTTAGATACCTCCGCACAGTGGACAGAAAGAGGAAAACCACAAGAACGAGCCTTTTCCAGGATTGGAAGAAAATCATCTATATCACCAGCTCCAGGTAATCCACTGAAGTCTATCCCTGTAACTATTCCTGGATGATCCTTTTTTGCTTCTACTGCTAGCTCAAGATTCTCCTCTGCTTGTTCTTTCCCTCTCTTACGATCAATTGAAATGATCAGTTTTACTATGATAGGATGATGTTTCATAGAAATCCTGCAAGATAATGTTTAGTCCCTCCATAATTTCTCCTTTCCCACTTCAAGATATTAAAATAATTATCAGATACATGCATTCACAAACTCATATGTAGTAAAATAACAGTGAACTTATATTTAGAGATAGAGATTTAGGAAGCTGATATGAGTTAATGACTTCTTACTACTGTGCCCTTCCTTACTCAATAGATTCTATTACAGCACTGATGTATTCTTTCTTTGACATAATGCCTTCAATATTACGTGGAGTCGTCCTTAATTCCAAGTATATGACACCATCATCTACAAAGTCTTTTATCACATCTTGAGTTATTCTTTTAATTATCTGAAGGTCTGCAGTCAATCCATGGATGATATCAAACATGTGGAAGCACCTTTCAGAAAAAATAAGTCATTTTGAAAAGTTGTTCACACTCGGTAAACATTTATTGTAATATCATTTTGTTTGCCAGTAAATCACCAGCATGAAAGCTGGTTGGATCCTCAACCCCTTGATTGTTCCAAAAGCCTTGCAAAGGGAATGAGGCGCATGCCACTGCTTTTCTTACTCAGCCATAATGCCATCACAATAAGTTAACATATATGTAGTACTATGACCAAAGAAATAAAATTTCTCTAACTTATCAATTAGAAGTGACCTAGATGAACATCATCATTCAGAATCACTCATTCCTTGGTACTTTTGATATTATAACACCCCTGAAGAAGATGGGGACAAAATTTAACGAAAGACAAATTTTTCCTTCATCCTGCACAGAAAGAAAACATATTCCACACATTAAAATAGGCTACAAGGAAACAACTATGTTAAATCTTTTAAGATGACATTTAGAACTAAAGCAGCAATTTCTAGGAAGAAATCCAAGGGGGTGCGAGACTAATCAAGGAGGTGATTGTCACAAGGGTATTTTATCTTGTTATCAATCATTTTTCTTTCGAAATCTTATGTTACTGGGATATAAATATTTTATAAGGTGAACTATGGCAAAACAGTAGAAGCCATGTTGGAAACTGCATTAAGGCAAATATTTAAATCAATTCTCCATCCTTAACCTGAATCAAATCAAATGCCACAGTGTGAACTGAATTATGTGAAAATTAAATAATAAACAGAAAAATGCTACAGCGAAACTCCTTATACTACTGATAAACTTGAATATTAGCTTGTAATTTTGATTTGAACGTATCCACATCTTTCGAAAAATTAACTTGCATTGAAGAAGTCACCGAAAGCAGAGTCATGCCTCATAATTCAACAAATAAGGATTATTCTCTTGATACACAAAAATACCTAGCATAAAACCCTATCTTCAATGGAAACATAATACAATTGTATTATGTTTCCATTGAAGATAGGGTTTTATTTATATTTCTTAAGAAATAATCTTTAAGTTCATTTCATTCACATTAAATTTCGCTTAAGTAGAATCAAACGTATAAACTCTACGAGGTTTCACTCTCTTGCAGTGTGAACGATGTTCTCCGATGTAGAAATGTCCGTGGATATCTTCTCATGGAAATGGTTTTATTCTGTATTTACAACAAAATTTGTTTCAGTATTATTATCGACGCGACTAAATTATAGATTGCCATTTTGAACAGGCATTATTTAAAAAAAAATTAATAAAAATATCAGTCAGTATTGCGCTATCTAGGAGAAAAAATTGATTAAATTGAAAATAAAATCCAAGCATGAGTATGAGAACCTTCTTCCTTTCAAAACACCATATTAAATAGGAAAATACATTCATTCTAAGGAATCAGAGTTATTTCTGAAACAGAAAAGGTATTTGAAAAGCTCTTTCGTTATGACGATGAAGTTTTAACACGAATGAGTACTAAATTTTATCGATACATGTACTTGCACCTACTGTTTCAAAGACCGTTCTTTCGTGAGATCAAGTATTTCCTTTAAATCAGCATGCGATATGAGCTTTACTTCTGACCTTTCCCATAAATCGAATATTGTTTCTTCACTTATGGAGCCATTTAAATGAGCATGTAACTCCTGTTAAAAGGTGCAATAAAGAATCATAACTGTGTGACAGGTAAACTAAATTAATCTCATTTTTAACAGAACAGTACATACCAGTTTCGGCAACCTTCTGCAGAAATCAATGATATTAGTATCCATGGTTTACTTAAAAGGTAATTTCTATTCCTTAGAATAAATGATGATACCTATGGTACACAGTTCAATTGAAATTTCTCTCTCGCTCCCTCCAATTCGCACAATATTATCTTTATTCATTTGCTCTTAGTTCGATTTCACGCCGTAGAAAGTGGGAAAGAAGTTACTGTGAACGTGTTGTACCCGTCGTACCGCAGATCAAAATGTGCCGATGAAGTTGAAATTGACACTAATGAGAGACAGAAAATTCTTGAACATATAGATTTTGTTTCATATCGCGTATATCTTATTCACTATGGCCATTAGAATAAGTAAGTTGAGATGGACTCATTACTACCTTCCTCTTGTGGCGGACTTTTATTTTAAGAATCGGTGTTATTTTATATCGGTTATTTAATGAAATTGAGGAATGAGTTTGAATATCTGACTATTTAAAATAAAATTAATGTTACGTCATATTTTAAGGTATTGCTCTGAAATCATCCTTTAAATTCTCTTTAATTACTGTATCACATCTAATCTCTGATTGTTTAATTTATATGCTTCGTCTAGTTCACCTTTTACATCTAATTTTGAATGGAAACTATTCATTATTCGCTAATGTGGAGATTCATACTGAAGACCCATTTATTTTTTCATATATTTTATGTTATTTTTACAGGAGCAAGAATTCTTTCTTCGATTGTCAAGAGATGTATGTCTTCAACAGTGGTAGAGCCCTCGGTAGCTGTAAATCATATGTCTGCAAACAATGAGCACACTACTAGAATATTTAGAACCAGTGAAAGTAATCCAGTGAGTATATTCAACCCTTACTAGAAGGACATTCTAAATTTATTATTGTAGTTTCCATTTTTCTTCTATGGCTTACACTAGCCAAGATTTCCATAAGAGTCTGGTGGATTTCTTGTAATACCTCATTAGGATGGAGTGCTTTAAAAAATATAGCCAAAAGTTTTTACGTGTAATAAGTTGGTTGTGTTAGGCTTTAACATATATTTGTATATGTACATATACCCTTTTAAATCACCCAGTATCGCAAATGGAAACTTAATTTTTCACTAATCACTCTGCTGAGTTAATGCCTTAATTATTTACAGCATTACATTCCTCTCATAATTCATTCGATTTTGAGAAAAGCACACACTATTCATATGTCTCTTAAGGTACTGCAACCTGTCATCCCTCGAGAATCATCAGACTTACGAGGATTGTATTTAATGGTCTCCTTCCTAATACACCCTTAATGCTCCCTCTCTATATGCCCTAACATAGTTCAAAATTTTCATTTTGGTTTAGGAGACATTTTTTATGTGTACAAGATAGTTCACTCTCTGGATTCTCTGAATACTCGTTTTATTCCGTCTCTTCTAACTGTACTCGTTTAAATCCTCTGCCGTACGTTGTTTGGTAACTCTGTTGTTCCCTGAGCATCCATTGAAGCTTATAAGGAAAGATTGACAAGGGCACCCAGGCACTAAATCCGACCCTTTCTCTAGCGATATCAGTACATTATCAAACGCTTATTATTTTCCTGAATTTGGGAAATCGAAGCTCTGAAAAATCCGTTCTGATAAGTGTTGAATGATGTTTACCGTTCCGCCTTTCTGTAGCTGATTGCGGTTATTGCCCCTCCGTGCGCTTGCACTCGTTTTTGGGATAGAGTACATGTGTCCCTCCCGATCGCAGTGCGACTATGCTTTACTTGACATGAAATTACAACTGTGATTAAATTGGTCTTACTGAAATGACTGTCAACCCTTATTGAATTGAACAGATTTCCTAAGATTATCATCGACATTGACAAAAAGGTCTGAAGATGTTTGACTTTTGATAAACTGCGCCAATTTCATTTTCGATTTTAGCAAACTTAAAATATTTACTGAAATTTGTCTGTATTATTTTAATTCAGGGATTGGCCATCGCGAACCACATACATGGAATCTTAAGATACCAGGAACCGCAATAAGTTTTTCTGAAAATTGATTTCAGTAAACTTTAAATATTCTATGTCTATAAATATTAAAAATTAAATATTACATGTTTATACTTATAGTCGATTTATACTATTGCAATGAAAATAAATATGTTCAATCATTGTTTCTTGATTAAATAACAACTATTTTATAATTGGGTTTTACAAAGTTCCTCTTCAGTTGAATTAGTTTTTGTTTGTAGCGATTGTGACCTACATATGCACTCCATAAATAGCAGCATTCAAGGGAATGAGTAGTTGATTACGGGACGCAAGCAGTGATTTTGCCAACGCTGTTCTTATCAAAGATCGGTTCCACCGACTTCTTAGGTAAGGACGATACGAACATTTTCTCTGTGTCCCCCGTAGTACATAAAATGTATCGCAACTACAGAAGTAATGAGCACTTCAGGAAATGAAATATCCGACGGTTAACCTAGTGACAGTTAATAGGGAATGTAAGGGCAATATTACCTGTTTCCCTTGAACTCCTTTCTGGGTACGCTCTCCTTTTCTTCTTTGTGTTTTCCCTTGTACCATTCGTATAGTAAGGCAGTTTTCGGTTGAAAACGCTGCAAATCTACTTGATATCACTTCCTTTTCAACTCATAGCATCCTAAGTAAATATCACTCATCCCTTTCAAGTGAACTTAAAGTATTGTGAATGTGCGAGAATGTAGTAATTCGGAAATATATTTTAATTTTATTTGGAAAGGAAATTCGAAGTTTAGGCACTACCTTCGACTTTAGTGATTTATTTTATCGTAATTCGTATTCAAAGTCTGTATCTAACGCCTCTTTCCCACCCCAACCAGCTCATGAAACTATATTTCGGATTCGGATCATCGCCGGCTGCATTCAAACGTAGCGGTTAGGGATCACCCTTAGATGATGTCACGGCATCTTCAGGGTTTCTGGATCCACCCCTCTGTCACAAAGTGTATATTGGAGCTTCTCAACCAATGTGTCTAATTGTAAGTGTCACAGCCCCCCTCGTTGGGTGTGACATGATTTAAGGACGACCCTTTATCGTCCGGTTTCTAAATAAATTATAAAAATTATTTCTTTAGGAATAAGTTTCTATGTAGAAAATTTATAAGTTTTCGGTTAGGATTTTCGATTCATTTTCTGTTCGATTCCCTTCTGTAAAACCATCTATTAAGTGATAACGTAGAAGTTAAAAATAATGTAGTTTGTAAAATGTTTAGCCTAAAAACTTCCGGTCCAACGAATTAAAACTTCTCGATTAAACTGTTTGTTTCAAGTATTAATCAATTAGAACTCTAAGAAAAAGTGATATCGTTGTTGCAAATATCCATTAAACGAGAAAATTCTTATGTATTTAATTTAAGGCGTTTAATGTGAGATTTCCTGTAATTCGACTGCTCTTTAGGGGGAAAGTACATCTCTGTGGCATTTCTGTATTGATGTAAGATCAAATTTCCTCGACGTAAACGGAATGAAAAGTGAAATTAGAAGCTTATTAATGAGTGCAAGAAATGATAGACATGACAAGAATCCTGATTTCAAATAGTATTTTTCTGTGTTACGAAACAATTTAAAATTTACTTAACGGGGCCTTCAATTAAATGCATCACATTGGTAACTCTTCATCAGTAATATCCGAAGGAAAGTTCGCTTATTATTAACCATCCTATGTGGAAATGGCTCTTAGGTTGTGTAACCACGAAATCACCCCACAGTGAACAACATTTACCAACATGACTTCCGATTCAGGGAACAAATATTCTCTTAGTTAATTGGTGGTGTCATGGACGACGAGTACATGATCAATTTAGGAATTGTTGACAATTCTATTACTCTAGCGCAAATCTGCTCAGTCATCAGTCGAAGTGATAGGCTTTGGATTTTCCAAAACCTGTTTGAGTTTCCATTCTGGCATTGAAATGAGAAACATCAATGATAATCAAGACATATATTCCCAACTCTCCTCTCGCATTTAATCGTACCTTGTCGAACCACAGAGATCTTTACCTTTCGCATTGATTTCGCTAACCCTGTGACAATTTTTCTCACAACATGTTTTGCGTTCTATTTCAACGCAAGGGCACCTTATCGCCTCGTTGGCAGCGCATCATTTAGTTGTTGTGTGAAACCCCGGGGAGAGGTGGAGGTTTTTCGCTATTCAGGAACTATTTCACTTGCCGTTAGCAAGTTTAGTGGCGTTCGGAAGATTCTTGTTCTTTTTTTTTCAGAAATAATGTTTGTTAGTATCAAAATATTTGGTCATTTAGGCAGTACCTCCCAACTTGTTGTCTAATTCGATACAGATACATTTTAATGAAACATCACGGAATGCTTACCACCCTCACGTACTGCTCAATTTAAATCTCTCTTCCCGGCCGCCGCTGGGTATGTAACGAAAATTTCCGATTGTATATCCGCTTTTCTGAATAAAGCTCATCAATATTTATGCCATCATGCAATTTTAATTGCCATTTAGTCTGTAATGTTAGACTTTAAACCTCCATTAACATATAGTCGAAACAACAACATTAATAACAACTAAATAAAATGCGAATTTAACGAGAAATATAGTCGATGCTACGATAAGAAATGAAAACATCTTAAATTTTATCAGATGGATATTAAGAATGTTTAAGGCATGTTTTTACGTTAAAAAAATTAGCGGTATAGCATAATATTAGTAAAGAAATACCCAGGCGTGTCGTACGTCGTAATATATGCTCATATGCTCCATGATAAGACGTTCACCGATCACCCGCCGTGAAATTAAGGTCTTATAGAACGACTTTTTTTCAAATATGTGTATGGACTGTTAATCCTAAATATAGATTACAAAACATACCAACGAGAAGGATATTGGCCAGTAATTCTTCTCAAAACCGACATCGTCACGGAGGGCGGTGCTCCGCTGCGCGGATTTGGCCGTTGCTTCGATGTCGAAAAACCCGTTTTTTTTTATCGGCGTCGCTAACGGTCGCAAGAATTTATTCCAGATTCCTCTTCAGAAAGCTTCAAAAATACCTTATTATAAATATGCCCGTGTCTATCAATGTCTATTTCTACTATTTTCCTCGCTTTAGGTGAAAGTTCGCTCTTAAATAAGGGTCCAACATTTTTTTTACGTAAGGTATGCAAATATTCAACCATGGTCATTAACATCGACTATAATAAAGGACAAAACAGATTTATAGCATTGTATCATATATTACTGGATGGTTTTTCTCATTTGGGTTCAGCATCATCTTGAAGATGAAGAATTTCGCGAAAAATCGAAGACCGGCATTTTTCGCAAAACTTTGTCAAGTTTGACTCCCTGTATCATTGTGATGCGTAGGAGTTAACGTAAATGACTTGCACGAATGTATGCAGAATTTATTCAAGAGCGACCATGCGAAGTTTCAAAGTCCTCACTCCAAAAAAAAACCCATTTTGTATTTTTGGCCAATTTTTTTTCCGATTCTAGACCTCTGTGCGACGCATGCCGCTCGGAAGGAAATCTGGGCCCTTCGCCGTCCTTGTGTGGATAACCACACGTTTATTCGTTTGTCTAAATCCTTTGTGAGAAATATGAATACTGAATTGGAATAAAATCTTATGTATTATGATTAGGAACCCTCATGTATTCGTATTATAACTCACAATGTAAAGCGCTCGTGTATTTAATTTATTGAGAAGCTGGAAGTTACGCTCGGGTTGCTACGCGACTGCCGGCGATATTTTCAATGTGTAACTATGTGAATTTTAAGCGAACTTATTTATTTGCCGTTTCCGGGGGAATTTTTTTCTTTTACAATAAACCCTGTTTGAAGTCCCTGTCAGATATCAGGATGCTGTTGTTCGCACTCTACGAATTCATATAGAGCGAGAAATTGAGTGGTGAAATATTCGATTGCACACTGCAGGCATGCTTTAATGGAGAAATTTCTTACCTATTCATCAGGTTTGGAATTGTTTTTTCTTCTATCACGAAACTTGTTTAACAAAGAAGCTACAATCATTATAGATAATCACCAACCCGCGTAGCAAAATTGATACTAGGAAATAGCGCAATCATCTTTTCAACCTTATTTCAAAGTGTTGGAATCCACGGATATCATTTTCTTTGAATCAAGTCCAAAGGATGTCTTCAAAATCTAACTGATAAATATATCCATTCCGCGCATTCACTCTTCAATGTTATCATCATTCTGTACACAAGTTTACTCTATTTAAGTAAGGAAATTAATGTTAAAGTGCTATCTTTAGCCGTCACTTTCTTTATCTCTAAGTAAGAAGTTTATATCTTACTTAATATCGAGAAATTTCTTTGGGAAGGAAAGTATTTTCCAGTTAAAATTCGCTGTTCATTACAGCCCTCTTGATTGAGAATAGCAATGATTATAGTCCTAATAATTAAAAAGGATTTATATTGAAAGCTTTTCGTTTGAGAAAATGTCATTACTGGTAGTCCCAATCGAAATCGAATCGAGAAAAGTATGTGGCTGTTGACGGAATAGTTGGGAAAAACTAGGCGAACATCCCGTAAATTCTCAACGGAGAAATAGAAATTGAAATGCAATACTTTTTGCGACTTACTGGACTCAAGGAAACGTTAGATAGTTAATCTAAACAATGATCAGGAGAAATAAACATTTACTCAACGAAAGCACATTTTTCGCTTCATTTCATACACCTAATTTTTCTAAAACATCTCCTTAAGTTGCCCGAACGTTTTCCCATTACTGTCTGTGAAAGATTTCTTGTTTCTCCCCTCCTTGATAGTGAAAAAGCAACAGACTGTCCCCCTTGTTATACAAAAAATCGAGTTGATAATGACTCTTAATTGGTTGTAAATTTGTCTAAGCTATTTGTCATCGTAAACGTAAAATGCCAAAATTGCCCTCTCATTATATAGTGTGCCACCTTTAAATGGGCTTAAATTCCTCGTGTATTCTTGCGGGAAAATTCGTGAGCTCGGATTAAACAATTGGCTTTGTCGTCAGGGGGACGGGTTGTTTACAATCTAAAAAATTCGCGTATTCTATTAACATTCTCGCAATTTCGTATTGTAACCAGTATTCCACGACCAAAATAAGAATATATTCTGTTTCCATCATTTAGGTTATTGTCTCGAAATCGTATGACTACTATTTCTAATTTAATTTTGCAAAAGAAATCAACCCTGCAAGCGATAACGCTGAACTGTATATGCTTTTCTATGGAAACACTTTGACGCGTCTTGGATCGAACTGGGGACTGTCAAGTAAATCAAAAGTAGCCTATTATTTCTTCAGGGAAGACATTTAACAATTCTTAATGTTTGAAAGTTATGCAAATTCTGGTTCTTGAGATTTAAGTGAACTTGCACACACATAAAATTGTTCTTCATTATTTATAAGAAGATAATTCGTGTATTAAGTGGGTAAAGTGATGAATTTATGATTACCCTTTTGTAGCTATAACAATCAATTTGTCATCATCTTTGCTGCAAGTTTTCATTAAAATCCATCGAGAAAATACTTATTGTGCGGATCAGGCTTCTGTTTTTCCATCACTTTGTTAATCCTATAATAATTTTAAGTCCTGCGAATTTGCATCGATTTCTGCTGAGTGTTAGACTAGTCTACTTGTGTTGTATACTAGAAATGTCTACTTGTGTTGTCGATCAGTGAAACCCTTTCCTTCACAGTATTTATCTTTATGATATAATGTCCCAAGTTGTTTTATTCAAGGTTGATACTGCGAAGATTTGAACTTCTAGCTGTAAAAAATGTCCTGCTGTCATTTGCGAACGATTAAAAGGTTGTATTGTGTTTTCCGATGGAGGTGGCGTTTGGATCAACGATTGCCAATTTTTTGTCTACTATTTCCGGCAATCTAGTCCAAAGCCTAAATCAGGAGACCCCAGTTTTTACTCAATTACTTTCTAATGTATTATTTAAGTGCGATTATTAAGCTATTGTATTTTTCTCAGCATATAAAAAAGTTCAAACTTAATGTGTCAGCCATGGACGGCCAATACCGACCGCTTCGGTTTATGTAATGCAGACAGGATTAATTTAAATGCTCAGCCGTTACGACTCGATCTCTTTTTATCGTTTCCGCACAATAGTACAAGTCAGTTAATTTTTACTTGTGTTGGTTAGAGTTTTTAATGTTTTGGATGAAGATATTAGCGCTCGAAAGCAAAAGATTAGAAATTTATGGCTAAACATGGGAGTGACATTATATAAAAAAATAATTCTCTTCCAAATTGGACGCTTCACGTTAGATGAAGAATTTGCTATTCGCAGTTAAGAGCATGATTTCCCTGGGGAAAAAATGTCTTCATCACTATTCCTTATCTTCCATTGACCTTCGGACGACATTTCATTGATTTCGTAATATTACGAGTCTAGTGTATTATTTGTGGATACGATATATACGTATGTGCTTATATAAGTAAGACGTATCGTTTTCGAATTAAGATTGTTTCTCAGCTATCCAATATGTTTTGTTCTCTATTATATAAGTGAGTCTTATTTTTCGTCATAATATACAATCAGCTTTCCCCGTTTTCAGTTTTAGGGGAAATGATTGACGAGTCATAATTTCGGCCAAAATATCTGATTATTTTTTTTATCAGCAAGGGAATGTTTTCGAGTGAATTCATATCAGTGCTAGTGAATTTGCCCAGAGAAACATTTTTTTCTTCGGATGTTTCAAACGCAACTTACTTTTTTATCTATCAAAGAATTGAAATATTTTAAGAACCATCGCACAGGTATAGTTAACTCCTTGACTTGAAGGAATAATAGAGGAAGTTAAGTTTTGTTTTACATTAATTTTCTGTTCGGGATACTATAAGATAATTGCTATTCTCCCGCTTTAAAAGTAAGCTGTTTCAGTCACTGAGTAAATTGTTCATCTTTACTGAGTAAACATCAATTATTTTTTGGATCGAACGGTTTTTTCATAAGTTATTCCGTTGAAAGACACCTTTACAGCGTATAATTATAAAATTATCTTATAATTGGGTTAGAATTATATAAGTTAATCGATTGTTCAAACAAAGAATGATTAGGATTAAGGAAAGGTTTGAATATTTTGCAGGATAAAGTCTTGCGGGTGATCCCAAAAAAAATAAAAAGTGTGAAAAATAGCGAAATGACTGGGACTCGAATCCAGGTTTCCCACTTTCCGGGCAGGTATTCTAACCACTGAACTACCGTGCCCCGTCTTTTCCACAGTGTTAAGGGAATGCTTTGTCAGCAAATAACCTTAACAGTGTGGAAGAGACGCGGCATGGTAGTTCAGTGGTTAGAATGCCTGCCCGGAAAGTAGGAAACCTGGGTTCGAGTCCCAGTCATGTCGCTATTTTTCACACTTGTTATTCCAAAGGATGAAATTGAATTGTTGATTCCAAAGGATGATATGATATTTTGAAATATTACGATGTATGGTATGATTATAATTCTGCATTCGCTTAACTAGGAAAAAATTGCATTTTACGGTATTTTTCGACTCTCGGTTAAATTGGTTTTAAAAATCACTCGTGTATGAATTTGAATGTGGAGTTCACTGGTAAGCCTCCTACGTTAAGGCAATGCACCTGCAGCACTTCCTCTGCTTGGCAAATGACCTTCTTCCCCATTGTCGATTTCCTTTGGTTGATAGGGAAGCGAACTGATCAGTGAATGACCCTTCCGCCATCGACTTAATGCACACCTCGAACTTCCGTAAGCATTACTAGATATCATGCGCATGTGCTCGTACGAGTGTAATAAGTAAAAGAAAAATTTTCTAACCTAAATATGACGCTAGGCCTATCATTCAGTATTGCAAATGTTAAATGTCACACACTACCTTGCAGGTCCCATGTGTACTTGAATCCTTAATTTCTTTTCTCCTCTGAACGTAACGCAATTTTAACTGAAGAGAATATTGAATTAATATTTCAAAAAAGCTTATAATTTGCCGTAGCAAGTTAGTTCTTTTGCTGGGATCAAAAAACGAAGGGATGTCTGCATTGAAATTGAAAGTGGAGGTTTATTGAATCACTGAAACCCTGGTTACACTTTTAGGATTTTCTTTTTCATTACACTCCAAATATATTTGTATGATATTCAAAGGTCAATGAGTCTAATGCCCGGCACAACAGTCCTTTGAGAGCGTAGGTCTAGCCGTGCGACACAGAACGTGGATAATTCAAGGTCAGTGCATCTACTCCCATGCTGCCTTATTGGCTTTCTAGACCACAATGGACCCGCCACCTATTAATTCAGGGAGCTTGCCATTTTCCTCGAGATTCTGGGTCATCATGGCTCCCAATTCGAATCAGACCCAGGATTGCTTTCACTAAAAGCGAACGGGTTATCCATTTGGCTATCCGGGAGCCGTACTACTCGATTTATAGTTTTTATAAATTTAGTTGTATTGGTTCTGAAGACTATCAAAGCTGATATTTTACATACATATTTTGTTTTTGAATCTTCATTTCTAGGTAAACACTTCATAAATGAAGTGGAATTGGTACATCTTCGCTTTCAGTTCAAGGAAAGAAATAATGTTTTCGGAGCGTGAAAATGATCCATGCACGGTAATATTTAACAAATACCGTCGACATTATTTCGCTGGATTTATTTAGAAATGGTAAAATAATTTTCACACAAATATCCCGTATGGACCCTTTATATTTTATTTTCATTGTTTCAGAGTTAGAGCGAAATGTAGTCTGTGACGTTAGCTTGCCTTGGGACACTGATATTGGGAACGGAGGTTTGTGATCTATTGCTGTTACCCCCCTCAACTAACTGACCAATGACGACATTTAATGCTGTGTTTGAGAATAACACAAAATATCAATGGAATTGATAGTAGAGGAATAAAGCACAAGTTTCACTCTATCATGAAGAGTTATCTCAAAGTTGAGGTCGAACTAAATTTCTGTAATTGATTTCGTGTATATTCGTCGCAGGTATTTCAAGAAGACGTAAGATTTAATTTAACTTTTTTGGATGCTCCATCTATAATGTAGTAATAGATACCGTAACATACATCTTTACTTCATAGCAATTTTGAAGGAGTTGTATTTATATTTAATTTCTTGTCACTCTTCTTCCCTGTTACAGTGTTGCAGTTTCCAGTGAGGAAGTTGAGATGCTGAGATAAAAATTTCATCAGCAATACGAGCCTCTGTTAGAACTGGACTCGATTAATCGTTGTGTCATTATCAAATAAGGTAGCCGGTTAATGCGTCTCTCCAACATTCCCTTCCCAAGATGTTTTTCATATCGTTCTCGTTTGTTATTGTCTCTAAACGTGTCGTCACGATGGCTTGTCGAACTAATTATCTCCTCCTTCCCCTTCGATTATCTAGGTATCGATTTGTTGACATTTTTGTTGATATCGACTAGGGATGCTTTGGGAAACATCTTAATGTGTTTACCTGTAGCGATGGTTGCTAATCTGTCCTCGGAATGTAATGCCATGCGTGGAATATGTAGGACAAATATGCAAATTCCTCGTTTTGTTCTCCCTAAAGTATTTCAGGTAGTGATTGCCATCTTATTATCTTTATGATAATGCAATATAATTAGGAGGTAGCCAAGGAATCAACGGAAGTGAAAATTCTGCTGTTACTGAGACTCGATCGTATTTCTTCTGCTTTTCTGACGGATTCTCTACTGAATTCAGCTATGAGACAGATCAATCTCATTTTGTTCGAGGAAAATTTGTTGGCTGTAAATCTTATGTAATAGTTTAGGTGAACAGATTGCTAAATTATGTGCTAAACTGGGGCAAATTTTCTGTTCTCTTGATGCCTAGGAGATCGTCACGTCGAAGGTCATAGGGTCATGCGCGACGAATTTGCCAAAGATGCCGCGTAGATTCCTTCGTTCTCTGTGGGTGTTTTTTATCGAAACTTGGGTAGCAGAAATTAGAATATTAGAATCAGTATTTTTGTTCAGTTTTTCGTGATCCCAATATCCCAAAACTCGTACATATGGTCGGTCACCTTAGCTACAGTTATGAATCTTTCTTTATATTCATTCATTCAATACGAGCAGAGCAGAGATAGTTGCAAGTATTAAACAGTACATAAATATTTAAGACATAATGTCATATGAAAATTCCTCTAATAACTATACATTTGTGCCTCTGAATAATTAGACAATAAAGATTAAACAAAAAGAATAGAGTACAGAGAACAATAAATAGTAAACAAAGAGATATACGTAGATTATGACCATAAGAAAAAATACTAGCTGTATAAATACAAAGAAAATGAAATTATAGGAAAAATCTTGTTTGTGTAGATAAGTGAACTAGGTACTTTTTTTAAAAGGTATGGTTAAGTCACACTCAAATTTCAGGAACCAATAAAAGAATACAGAGAAAAATTTCTCAGAAGGAACTTACAATGCAAATAAGATGGAATTCAAAGAAATATATTGTAAAACTAGCGTTTGCCATATTTTCTTCAGGTTTCCCATCCTTCGGTATTTGTTTTTTCCAAAGGACGATGTGGTTTTGTAGGTAATGTTGAATAGATATTCATCTTGAAGCAAATTTCTCATTCAACCTGTGTGTGTATGGATTACTCGAGGCAGGAATTTTTGAATTTTTTTCATCCATTTAGTGCCTCCTGTAAGTAATCACTTATGGAATGCATTAACTTGTAATCTTTTGCCAGTGGAAGTTTTGATCGTATCTTTAGAGAAGGGAAATTCGAAAATTGGAAATAAGTGATGGGCCTCCCTCGTGGGACCTGAATTGCTATTTTAGGAGCTGGGAGGTCTTCGGATTATGCACACGTTTTTATGATGATTGGGATTTGTTACATATTGATTGTTACAAATGATTCGATAGCCCGTAAGAGATATTAATTTCGCACAACGGTGGTAAAAGTATAATTTTATGCTGTCAGCGAAGAGGGTTTTTCTTTTGATGTTTCGTTTCGTATCAACTGCATTTAAACTTGAGAATCGAGAATTTTGGATTTTTCGACCCACTAGACGTTTAGATAGGTAATCGCCCCTGTTTTCATCACAGATTGCCTTTGGTTATATTTCCATACGTTTTTCCTCTTCTAAATTTTCTAGCAAATTTTTGGCAAAATTCCATGGGTCCATTCCGTTACTTTTTTGATGGGAATGCCGTTATCGTCAGTGAGTGGCTTCTTCCTCGCGCCAGTCCATCGAGCACTTAACAAGATTTTTCGCGTCGGTGGCGCGATTGCTACTCTTCAGTATCAGCGAAAAGAAAGAATGTCTTCCTATTCAGTGGTGATACCGTAAACTTTTCAGGGAGTATTGCCAAGTCCTAAATTCCGCATTGTCTGTAACGTATACCCTTTTCAAATACATGGTAACTTGACTTACTAACCACTATACATACGAATATTTGACCTCTAAATACGAACTTAATTTCGAGATACGAACCGAAAAGATATAATGGAAAACTGGCTGTCGAGATGCAAACTTTTTGAGTTTTGAAATTCGAACTGAAACGAATTAAGTTCGCAAGTCAAGGTATGTATGTTCACAACTTTCTATACGTAATTTTTGGTAGCAAAATCATTTAGCAGTTACAACCACCTAAGGAACTTCGAAGAACATTGTAAATAACATGCTTGTAAATAAAGTATAGATAATATTTTTTAAATAGTTTCTATTTCTGGAGAAAAACTGTAGTATGGTCCTTTTAAGAAACAGAAGGTAACAACTCACGCTAGCCTTTATCCATCGTACCATTTTCACTATTTTTGACCTACTTATTTGAGTTTTTACTCTCATCATGAAACTACTTTTCTACCGTCAATCTCGAAAGCTGTTTTAGAACGATACGTCTTCTGATTCTATGGTTACCTTACGTTGAAAGTGAAGATTCAGGGTCTAATGGATATTATGGAATCTATAACAGAAGTCCTGCGTACTTATTATATCTTTATGTACTATAATTAAAGTTCTAAAAGAGATCAACTGAAGATTGAAAATTAATTCGATACCATTGTATGTTCTAAAACTTACGGTATCTCCTCTTCAAGTTTTGCGTTCTTCAATGTTGTTTTGATTTTTCTGGTAAAAGATAACATGACTACTGTTTATAAATCATAATTATCGTATTACATCAGCGCCTCACTTCCCCTTTCCAGCATTATTACACTCATTACAACTTATGTGAAAACCATAATTGAATATACCTAAGTTTCGCAATTTAGGTAAGAAGATGGAGTGCGAAGATGCATATGGATTTTTGAGAAATCATAAAAATTATTCACTTACCGGCCCGTTATGCCCGGTCATACTCCGCAACTAATAGGATTGCTCAAACTTTTTGATGTTGCATGCTGCGGTTTGAGCTGTTGCACAAGATTTTCAATTATATCCATCAAGTTGGAAATTTTTGCAATCAGCACTGTTGCGTAAGTTAGATTCTTGGAAAGTGGAGTTAGGTGAGATGCGGCGTTCTTAGCAAAGATTTCCTACCTCTTTGCCGCTTCTAGATGAGTAGATGTAGCAATTAGCAGTCGTTGGTATTTATTCACGGATTCGAGTCATCGTTACCTACCTCGTATTTTCTCGTTTGCCACATTATGAAGAATAAAAAGGAGGACAGGTCAGGAAACTTTTGGGAAGAGTTGTATTCTTACTATGGACACGTTTATCTATGTATTTTTAATGATGATTTCTGAAAGAAAGGAAAGCAAACGTAAATGATTTATTTTGATAAATGTTGGCAAACTTTTGAAAATGTAAAAAATGTATAAAGTATGGTTATAAGGGAGTAAGTAGGTATTATCAATATTAATGAAAAGTGTATTAGTATATACGTTTTATAAAAGGTGTCAATAATCCCCATTTAAAAGTCTCACCTTAATCCATTTGGGTTTGTGTGAATATTTTATTGATACGTTTGTATTCAGAGTTTTCGTTGCCATTGTTGCAGGAACATCAATTTATTATTAAATTATTTCCGAGTTTGTTAGTGAAAGCTTCCATATCACAAGCAAATGATTATGTTAATCCTATAATTCCTCTGACATCTAAAAAAAAACAGCATTCATTTTAAGTCTCCGATTATTGTGAAAATACAATATCCACCAATATATAAAATATATCCAGAAGATTAGGATGACTTTCACTAGTGTCGTATTTTCACCACTATGTTTCATCAAGTAATCCATAAAAAGGGAAAGCGTCGTCCTCTACTGAGAGTGAGGCTTTGCGTTTACTCCTATAACCTTGGGAATGTTTTCGGGTTCCTTTATCTGGAAGTTGGTTTACTTTGGCAGATCGCTGAAATGAGGGGATAAAAACTGTTTCCCGCCCACTCACTGTGCCTTGCGGAACATTTTACCCCATAAAGAAAGATCTGGTGTTTTCCCGGCGAGTTGTGCTGAAAAAAATCTTCGCGGGTTGTCAACCGGTTAAATTCGATGGTATAAACCGACGTTTCAGCATCGGCCTCTGATGCCAAAACGTCGGTTTATACCATCGAACTTACCCGGTTGACAACCCGTGAAGATTTTTTGAGCATTTTACCCCGTCTCTAACTTATTGGTATGAGCGTGTTTTTACGTTTTCCGAGCATTTTGGAATTGCATCTCATCGCTACTTGTTTAAAGTTGATCAAATGTTCAGAATGTAAAGGAAAGCCATCAGTTCTTCTGCCTAGCATTTATTGAAAGCAGTTTTGAAAAGAAAGTAATCGAAGGTCGTAGGAGAAAAATCGTTCTTCAGAGCTCCGTTTCCCTAGCGAAATAGTGGTTTAAATTTCCATTTCAAAATAAGGCTTACTAGTAGGTTGAGTCAACAGGTAAAATTCGAGCCTATTGTGAGACCGGAATGGCGACTGGCATACCTGCAGTAAAGGTCTGGTTGGGACTGAAAGGTGGATACCCGGTACAGGTGGTAAATAATTCGCGGAACGGTTGAGCTGAAGGAAGCGTCCTCTAAAAATGCACCCTCAGAAAACGTGCTGCTTGATAAATCGCCAGAATCTGTCTATAGATGGGAATATTTACTAGAAAGTTGGTGTAGTGATGAATAAATGAATGTAGTGATAGACTTGTTTCTCTAAGAGCTTATCTCCATTCGTTTTATTGCTGAGTTTCGTCGATAAATACGAGGTATTACGAAAGTCGATAAATTTACACGAGATAAACGATGAGATGTCGCTCTTACCTCAGCTTGCTGAATCGAATTCGCGAAATTTTTGTATTTGCAAACGACCCGTGAGACAGGATGTCTTTTTTTCAAGTTATTAATTCGAAGTGATATTTTGCCTAATTCTTAATTCCTTGTCATTCATATGTTATTCATTGAAATTGACGTACATACATAGATTTTAATAACTTAAATGTATGTACCTCCAATCTCCATTAGTGTACCAAACGTACCAACCCCGGTTATTGCCCCGATTACCATGGTTAGGAGAGCTTCCAAATATTGAGATTAAACCGATGTTATGCGTATGCAACCACAAACTATTTATTCTGCAAAAAACATTCTAAATGATTATAAAACGTCTTTTCGCATAAATATTTACCTCCTACCAAAATTGACATGATGAAAAGACCCACAGACAAGGATTTCCCTTTAGTTAGAATTATCAAAGTTAGTCCTCTGTGTTTTCAGCAGGCGACCTTTAAGTGAAAATATTATTAATAATGTTATGTTTAAAATTATATTTGCAGTCCAAATACACCAGAAAATTTTTCTTTTCATTAACGCAGTCATGTAAGAAATTATTCTTCATAGGATGATGGAATGTAATATGAGACATCTACATACGACTAAATACCCTGTAAGCCGCTTTTTTCTGTGTGGCAATATTTAATTGAGTGGAAATCATAAACAGAATACAGAAGCATGCTTAAAAAATCATTGTACACAATCAAAAATGTTGATAGGAAAGGGAGTAATTCTGTTACTACTAAAGTTAATCTATTTATATGATCGAAACTACCCTTTTGTTATGAATTAAGTGAAATTAAAAGAAATAACTAAACTTCGTATTAGTTGATATAGTGTAAAATTTCTTAAAATTGAATAAAATTCTCGGTTTTAAGGAAGCTTAAATCTTCATCATTTCAATATATTTCACCCAAACTAATTCCAGCTGTCTTTCTTTCTGTATTTCATTAGATTTGAAAGAACACTTTCTCCATGAATGCCGGTTATTCCAAATAATTGACCAATGATAGATTAATTGAACACACATTTTGCAATACTACTAACTTACATTTAATTTTTTATGGTTATGAATCCAGGGACAAAGTAAATATTTTAATGTTTATTTATTGTAGTTTGAATGCAATTCTTTTTCATACAGTTGGAATACCATGCCTTAATGCTCACAAGCATATGGAAATTGACTCTCAGGTGTTAGTATTTTATGTATTTTGCTTTAATAGCTGCTTTGGGAGTAAGCAAGGTGATCATAGATTTTTGGCATTTGTTGGCTAGCAGACAACCTACATATATCTTTCCACATTAATTATTTGAGAAGGTTGCTGAGGTACTTAGTTACTGTGACTGAATTTCTGGACCCAACCCTGTAAATACAATAAAACATTACATATTGATTAGTTTAAATGAATAATTAGTTAAATGCTGGTGAAAATCCATAAAGGTTAAGGTTTCAGATGTGCTACTCTCTGTGTTGCACGTTTGGGAAACTAACCTAGTTATACTTGAGATTGTAGATCAGAATAGAATTGAGAATTTTGTACACATTACTGTTTTTGCCTTTTCAAAAAATTAGTTTTATGTAGTCAGTATTTATTTCGATCTTGACTTTAATTTTAAACAATTTCATTAATTTTGTCATAATAATATCCTATTGGTATCTAAAAGAACCCATTTGTAGTATTCATGTATTAAACTTTAATTCATCAAAGTAAAATTTAATTCCTGTATGTTATCCTTAATTTCAGGTCAATCATGGAGAAAACCATCTTAATCTCTTTTACACAATACCTCCTGAGGTGAAGCAGCAATTGTTTCTGCATGGAGGATTGCCAAAATCATTTGAAAAGCAAGTTCAGACTTTCCAAGAGACGTGTATAATGGTTCGCTCTCCTGCATTAGAAATAATGGAATACATGAAAGCAGCTGACTATTCTGGACCTGCAATTAGATATGTGTTGTGTATCCTTCTCAAATTGTTAACTATATGGTAGATAGCACCATAGAGTAATTATATATAGAGCTCACGTCCATGCATCCGAGTGATATGCTTTATCACATTCTTAGCAACAACCAGTTGGTGTGGTGCATCCTCGCATTTGCCTTCATGCAATTGTAGCAGGCCCAATCCGGTAACCGCACGAACAGTTTGAATTCACCAGTTATTTTTCGTATTATTTACTCTGGAAGAAACTTCAAGCGGAAAAGTTTAGGAGAAATTAGTGCATTTATTTTCTTTGCAAATACAAAACCTCTAAGTTTATAAATGACACAAGAAAAACATTTTTAATTCCAGGTGTAACATTCATGGCCCTCGATTGTTTCGCTGGAGATGGGATGCTTCATACGATTGGGTGTCTTCTCGTCGTATTTTTGTCAGCGTTTCGGACAAAGAGAGCACCTCTCTTTATTACTTCATTTGGTTGTATTTCACACTATGATGAAGCTGTTTTTTACCAGGGTGACAATTGGGGTTGAAGAACGAATAGCAAAGGATTCACATACAATGGTTGTTAAACACATCCTACCAAACTCTCTGCCATTTGTTTAATCCATATGATTGCAATTTGAGTTTTCGACTAAAGAGGCATATTACGAGGGTAAGGTGAAAAGTTCTCGGCCTGACAATGAAAGATGGCAATTTTCAGTTAAAAAATTATTTTATTTTTTACATAATCTCCCTTGACTTTAACTTGGTCCAGCGTTTCTCCAACATCAGTATTCCTTCCCGGAAGTGAGAGTCTGGAAGGCTGTGAAAATATCCATCTACGGCTCTCTCAACTTCTTCATTGGAAGTAAAGTGCTTCTCAGAAAAAAATTTCAAGTTTGGGAACAGATGGAAGTCTGAGGGTGCTAAATCAGGAGAATAGGGGGGATGGCCGAGCAAATTGTACCCCAAATCCCATAGTTTTCCCATCGCCAACGCACCTTTGTTAGCAGGTGCGTTGTCCTGGTGAAAGATTATTTTTCTTCTTCTTCAAGCCAGGCCTCTTCTTGCAAATTTTGGCATCCAGCTGGTCAAGAAGGTTGGAGTAGTATTCACCTGTAATTGTTCTGCCTTTTTCATGGTAATCAATTAACAGGATCCCTTTCGCATCCCAAAACATGCTGGCCATGACCTTTCCGGCAGATGCGATCAACTTCGCTTTCTTTGGCACTGAACCACCAGCTTCCACCCACTACTTCGGCTGCTGTTTCATTTCTGGCATGTAGTGGTACACCCATGTCTCATCCATGGTGACAAATCGCTGCACAAAATCGGTCAGTGCCTTCTTGAATGGGTCCAAACATTGCTGCAAAAATCGCTTGCGCATTTGCTTTTGATCAGCATTCAGCAAATGAAGCACCCACCTTGCACAGAGATTTCACATCCCCAATTCTTTGTGCAAGATGTTTTGCACCCTTACTTCTGATATCCCCACGGCCTCAGCTATCTCACTCAACTTCACTCGCCTATCGTCCAACACGATATCGTTCACCTTTTCGATGGTTTCCGGTGTGGTTGCGGTTTTTGGCCGTCCTTCATGTGGGTCATTTTCGAGGGATGTGCGACCATGTTTAAATTCAGCTGCCTACTTTTTAACAGTTGACATTGAAGGAGCAGAGTCCTTGTACACTTTTGTCAACTTCAGATGAGTTTTCTTAGGGGTTAATCCATCCAAAACGAAGAATTTTATCACCGCACGATATTCAAGTTTATCCATTTTAACGAAAAACACGAAAGACGTCTACTGCTACAATACATGTAAACAAACTACTTGAGAGAACAAGTTGAAACTTGTCTTGCAAACTAATGACACGTGCACCCAGACAGAGATCATAAATTTTTGCTGATTGGAACGCCATCTCTGTGTCAGGCCGAGAACTTTTCACATTTCCCTAGTATAATATACATCAAAAAGAATGAGGAAAACAAGTGATGAAAATTTCACAAAGGAAACTTTGCGAGTGGGCTAGAATCTGAAAAACCTGGCCAAGAGACTAATTTTCATTTCTTCGAGTCCAGAATTCGAACATTTTCACAGTGTTTTGCAAGAGACTATATAGGATCATGCGAGTCAGTTATTGATGTCTTTATGAGTGTCATAATTGACAAATAATGTGTCATAATTGACAACCAGAAAGCCAAAAAAGACAGATGTCACTCCTAAGGAAAGTTTATTTATGAAATCTAAAATGGTAGATAGCAAAAGAAGCTATAGGGATATAGAGATATCATTGTTTTTATACCCCTTGCCCTACATCACTGGCAACTTTTAGGGTCAATACGTATATTTTGTTATTTATTTCAATTTCATTTCTTTTTTCAGTTTTTAATAACGCAAGTAATTTGATAAGCATATTTTATCTTAATAAGCCCAGATAATAATAATACTTATTTCGTTGTGGGTTTGCATAACTCCCCATGGACCGTCCAGATTACCGAGGGTTCCGGATTAGCGTGTGTCCGGATTACTGGGATTCTACTGTATATCACAATTACTTAGCAATTATGAAAAAATGTAATGCTGTGTCCTACTCAAGATAAATTTAAAATTTGATACAGAGATTTGCAGACTTTCTTCTCTCTCATTGCAATAAAAGAACATAATTGTACACCAAATTGAATAACTTGTAACACATTTGGAATTCAAGTTAGGTTTAATTCAGTGAATCAGTGTAGTGGAAATTGTTTTTAAGAGTAACACCCTATGCCTTTTGTTGAAAGTTTTTTGGGTTTAACTAGAAAGTAATGCATTTAAGAAACCTTAATACTTTCATTCGTCCAGAGAAAATAATCATAGTAAATGAAGATTTCTATGCACATGACATAAAATCAAGGTAAAATTTTGCTGCTAATCTTTCTTGCTCTGTTCATGAAGGGAATGTCATTGTCACAGTTTCATGTAATTTTATGCTTTGGAAATTTTTATATGGAAGGGGAAGGGAATGAAACTGAACTCTTCCTGTAAAGAAATGTGCTGGTTTTAATCCAAAAGGGTAAATGAAAGTGAAAACGTCTGACAAGACTGGGATTAGGTTTGTAGTAGTGGTGGATGCTTCTAAGTCTGAGCAACCTCTCACTCTTACATTAAAGTGTACTGAAAATCTGAGTGAGTCTCTTCTACAAGAGAACTCAATTAGTTAGAATGGGTTTTCTGCCAGTGGTGTGTGAGACATAGATAAGTGTTTCGTGACCTTTATGGTATTAAGTCCCACTTTCTTTGTCCTCTAGATAACCAAATCCCTCCAAGAGAAATTAGTTCGATTATTATTGATGTTATTTAATGTTTTACAAATTCTTATTTTATGGATGAACAGCAATGAAAAAGTCCCACTAGTTGGGCACATCCTACCAGCTGGAAAACACTGACATAGATCATACTTGAATGAAGATTTGGTGGTACATGATTGGTGTTTCTGATTGAAAAATATTGCAAAATAAAGAAAGCCAATGCTGAATATAAATTGCCAAATGATAACATTGGGCCATATGTTTGTCAGGCTTTCACCCGCCATCATAAACACTTTAGAAATGGAAAAAGTATTTTTCTTAAAAGTGGTACATGCCTTGCAAAAGTTTGATAACCATGTTAGAGCTTCCTCTTGAAAAGTGGATAATTCAGGTTTTGTCAGACTTTTTCTCCTTTATTTATCCTTTGGATAAATTCTGCAGTTCATTTGTGTGTAATAGTCCCTTTATAATGCTACTTCATTATCATAAATTGACTTTGTAAATATTAATTTTTAATTTGATATCTTTTCACCTAATGAATTGAGGCAATTTTCTCGTAGAAGCTCTCTCTATTCATTTAGGCTTTGCATATCATAAATTTTCATTAATATGGATCTTATGTAAATTTTTAACCTAACTGTTTATAATGCTAAGTATTGTGTAGCAATGATATTGATATTTTCTCTTGTATCTCCAATCATCACATAGTTGTGTATTTTAGACAATGCCGTTGTAAAATGAAAATTATTTTGGTATATTAAAATATGTTCAAAATGTAATACTGTATACTTAATTAGTTATGATATTTTTACATGTTTTGTATTAGTAACTAATGGAATTTGCTTTTTCATACATCCTTTTTATAAATATAAATTATATGCATATAAATTGTTAAATCACTGCATGATAAAATTGTATGTAAAATCTATAATTCCTTAACAGTTGTTCAGTTGGCAAGCCTGGATGTGGGAAAACAATCTCATTAGCACATATCTTACACTTTGGATTTGTTTCTGGATTCCTCCTTGTACATGTACCTTGGAGTAAGGCGTGATTTTAATTTAAGAAATTAAATTGTAAACCAAACTGGATAAGTTCCAAAATTCTGAGGAATTGCATTGATCTTTTACAGTTCCCAACTGGTTCAGACGGTGTAAGGAAGTAGCTAACTCAACCTCAAAGGAAGGATATTATGATTTGCCTTTGGATGCTGCTGCTTGGCTCCTTCATTTTAAAACTCAGAATGCCTCCTTATTAAATAAGCTCAATGTGAGTAGTTTTTTTTTTTAATATCTTGTCTTTCAGAGACCATTGCTGTTATTTATTCCTTAATTGAGGATTTGTTCTTTCTTGTTTCTTATTTCATTTTATTATTCTGCTATGAATGTATAAGAATTTCTGCATTAATTTTAATGTATCAAGTTTACTTAGGAAGTACTGATCTTTCTTTTAAAATGCACTCTCAATATCTTAGAATGAAGATTTGAAAATAGAGCTTTGATGCGTGAGTTTATTTAGAAAGGGAAATTTCATTTATCCAACACCATTAGAAAAATCTTCTTATAAGAGCTGTTTATTGAAAGTTAAAGCCAAAAGCAGTGAATAGTTGTGGATAAAAGATTTTACTCCTTCACTTTTATGGATCTTTACACAATGAAGTATCCTGTAAGAAAACATCATTAAACTTGCTTTGTTGATCATTATTCATTGGATTAATTTGGTAATATAGTGCCTTTTTCCCAATCTTCAAGTAATGTTTACTTCATAACCACAGTTCAGGGATCCAAGCTTCTTTTACCAGTGATAATTATGAAATCTGGCATCCTGCTGGATTCCAGATTTAATAATTATCACTGGTATCAGGCAGCTGGAAGCAATGTGCACTGCAAACAGCGTACTGTGAGTTCCGTTTTATGGAGACAGTTGTGAACATCCACAAATGCTCGTGTGCATTGTAAGGCAACCTCTGCTATCAACAAAAGTACGATTGGACATTTGGCTAAACGAGTTACAGCTTCGGAAAGTGAAGAGTACGATCTCCGTGATCTGTAGCATTCCAGGCGTGGGACATTAATGGTGTCATTCATGTCAATGTTATGCCCAAAGACACCACCATCAATTCAAATTACTACATCAATACTCTGGAAACCCAGGAGAAGTGTTTACAGTGAGTTCAATTCTAGAAGAATTGTGCACAAAGTTTGCTCCTACCCGATAACACATGCTCACTCACAAGTGTTGCAACATGAGAAACACAAGAAAGGGTTAGACAGTGCTTCCACATCCACCCTACAGTCTGGATTCAACTCCTTCCAATTTCCATCTCTTTGGGCCAATGAAAAATGCTGTCCGTAAAAGAAAATTAAAAAATGATACCAGTGAGATCCACGAAGTGAAAGGATGGCTAAGTCGCCAGTACAAGAGCTGGTACTGGCAAGGCATGCTCGCCCTTGTTTATTGCTGCCACAAGACTGCACAAGTTGACAGACACTATGCTATGAAATAGAATAAGCAGAAGAACCATGTATTAATATTGCGTAAATTTTAGGATGTTCGAATAAATATTTCCAGAGAAAAAAATGTGGGCCTTACTTTCTGACCAACCCTTGTACCATGTATATAAATGTTGTTTCGTTTGAAATAACAGTTTAATACTAGCCCCTAAAGTGAACATTCGTTAAAGTCCATTTTAAGTATACACTATTATACCAGCCTTAGTATATACCAGTGTTTACAGATTTTTATTTACCTACCACCCACCTTTGTAGTCTTGTTACCAGTGTATGTTCTCTTCTGCCGACAGTATACTTTCCCTTCTGTCTGACTGTAGTTCTGATGCTAATAATTATGCAAAAATTAAATCAATAATATATTATTGGCATAATACAGCTGAATACATTATGTAAATTTGGTCCAGTACTGTTTAAAATACAAATAAAGTTTTGAGAAATATAGTCTTACATTGAAATACTACACAAAAGTAAATGCAATATAAGGAGAATATATTTGAGAATTTTGTTCATTGCTACATTAACATCCCTTTAAAAATCATCAGTCATATAATAACATTTATTTACTTGAAACATTTTTGGTAATTCTTCCAAAAATTATCAGCATTACAGTAATATCATCTGAGAAATACTCACAGTCCACCTGAAAACTTAAATAATCTGCTAGTGGGCAGTTGGGACTAAATTATCAACCATATGGTATACATTTATTTTATGAGAACTCTAAGGCATTTATGTGTAAGATTTTATGTAATTAATAAGTATACCTGATCAGTTATGCATACAATTAATTTATATCTGAACTGAAGAAAGTGAAATTATTTTTAGCAGTAGTTTCAATGTTTCAATTTAAGGCTTTATTAATATTTAATTATCTGTATGTATCATTTTATTTTAACAATATTTTTCCTACACTCTTTCAGCTAAAAGTTTCTCAGGAATATGTATGGAGTAAGAGAGAGATCACTAAAGAAGGCGATCCTCTTACAGAATTAATTGATCTTGGTCTCAATCGAGTGAAGTATGCCTCAGATATAGTGGTTGCACTAATCAAAGAAATAAAAGAAGCATCTACAAGTGGCAGGTAAGTGTATTTGTCTTTGCTAATAGTTTTTCTATCTATAGTGTAGACAGCCTAAAGTTATATATGTCATTGGTAAAATGGGCTTAATAATGTTAGTTTTCATTTAGACCTATAGAATATTTGAAGAATAAAGGTTAACTAATGCACATCATTAGGAACGTTCTAAGTTTTTCTCAGATTTTAGATTAAGTATATATATATATATATATATATATATATATATATATATCAAATTTGAACAGATTTACATTCTATAATATGAGTAAGAAGCTAATATTTTTTTACTTCTAAGAGCAGGTTTAATCATCTCTAAGACAGTTCTATTCCAATTTTACAGTTCTGTTTTATGTATAAGAATGTTATCTATTGTGCCTTAAAATCCCTGCAACTATTTTTGGACTCATAATAGCCTAGTTACTCATGATGTAATATCATGGTTTCTTTTACATCTAAGAAAATATTTGAGTGAGAACTTATTCTGAATTTTAAAATGTGCCTAATTGTCATTGAGAATTTTGTTGAGTAAGTTAAAAAAATATTGAGTACAGAATTTTGAACATATTTCCATTACTGCATTTTAATTTTCATGTAAGAGCATAATCAGATTAAGAAATGGATGCTATATTTTATCTTACTTTCATGTCTTTCAGATGCAAAACCTTAGTTGCATTAGATGGCTTTAATGCTTTCTTCAGTACAAAAACCAGAATAAAGTCTGACACCAAGGCTATGGTATTACCTCCTAAAGTAACTCTGACAGAAGCATTTCTGGATATAACTAAATTTGACTGGGTAAGTTTTCATCCATATTATGTATGTTTATTTTTTTTCTGTTTTGAATTAACAGTTCTTTCTACCTCATAGTGCAATGGTGGAGTAGTGTTAACTGTAGATGAATTAGCCTCTTGTGATGAACGGACTGGATCCAACTTCCCTATGTATCAACTTGGCAGAAATGTGAGTATTCACTATAGAGTATGCTTTATTCACTCACTACTTAGTTTTTGGTTAAATAATTTAAATACCAAAAGGTTGTAGACTTAGACTTAAGAAGCTTATAAGGACTGTCACAATAATTCTAGCTCACAAATCATTCTTCCTATCACTTTCTAAAATCTTATATTTACTCCTTCAAACATCAATATCCTCCTAAAACATGTGTTAACCAGTGAAGATATCTCAGTTAAAATGTTAATATATTTCATTTTGAATAAAAGAAATAATTTATTTGTTTCATTTAATTACTTCTACCAAATTTTATTATTGAATATATTACTGAACATTTCTGTTTTTTTCTAAAGACACCTGCTCTTTCATTTTAAACATTTTCATGTTTCAGTGTAGCGGGATATGTTTACTTTTGGGTCATTGAAATAATTTTTCTTGACATAATTTGATTGATACTCTTGCATGCCTCAATATGTTCTTATGATTGATAACAGTGTCTCTATGTCCATCACAAATAAGGGTAGTAATTAGGAGGGTACAGCTGTGTATGCCTTTTTTCTCTCGGCTCTTTCTTAGTAAAAACACGTACCCAAGGCTTTTTTCTTTCATAAAGCTTGTGAATGGATTGCATCTCTTGTTTCTTCCATCTCATAACACTAACTATTGTATATTATGTTAATGTTTTTATTTATTATGTTCACTTTTAAGTAAAATTTTAAGGTCTTTATGAAGTTAATCCTTATGAAAATAATTTCCTGCAAAAATGAAGAGATTTATAAAATTTATAGATGGTGTCTTTGGAACTAATTGCAATAGATATCGCAGTAATTGTTAGTCAAGTAGAATTAATCCAGCTAAATTTTAGAGACCCATCTAAATTCTTAAACATACCTGTAAAAAGAATTCTCTGGTTCTTACCCACGTAAGATCAGGTTACATTTTTGTTGCCAACGTTTCGATGACTGACTCCTCAGGGCTGAGGAAGATGACTGAGTCAGTCATCGAAACATTGGCAACAGCAATGTCACCTGATCTTACGTGGGTGAAAACCAGAGAATTCTTTTTACATAGCATCCACCAGGAAAGCTTAAGATCCTCATATTCTTAAACATTCACTTTGTAATATTTTTGTATTTGACTATTTTTTTACTGCTCTTGATTAAAGTAAAATTTCAATCAAGAGCATGTAAACCATAGAATATCCCCTCACAGTTTCATTTAGAGCAGATGTGATTGAAAAGTATAAGGAATAGCCTTCTGAGGAGTTAAGAACTAAGCAAATAATGCACTGCAGAAATCAGGACTAAATCACATTGATTACATCTGTTATAATCCCAAATTTAACATTCTTGTTGTTGATACAATTTTATGCTTAAATTTTCAGGGTTTTGAACATCTTGATCCCTTTGTACCAGTACAGATAGAAGAATATAACCATCAAGAAATCAACTCATGCATAGAATATTATCTTGATAGAAGGTGGCTGCAATCTCCTAAGGCTAAAACAGATGAAGGGAGAAAAGAATTAGCCTTCCTTAGTGGAAGAAATCCATTTCAATTAATGAAAGTTTGTGCCCCTCTGTGAACTTACACTGAACAGTTCCACTTTCTGATGATGATGCAGTTATTAATGTTACCATCATCAGCAAAAGAGGGGTATCAGTACACAGAAAGTAATTCATCACAAGTAAGTGAGTGGTGCTTTGGCAGTACATGTTGGCAAATGTATAGTATTTTATTTAAAAATGTTTCAACTGAAATGTGTGTGGAGTGAAGCTTAACCATGCTGTTTTCAAGGACCTGTTACATTCAGCAGGATAGTTTTTTTTACGGTTAAAAATCAATAACTGTTTTAAAAGAGTGGTATGGTAATGCTGGATGTATTTTCAGATGTCTACAGTCCTAAAAAGGAAAAATATTAAACTGGATCATTTAGTCCACACAAAATTAATTTACATTTTAATTTTATTTACTCATTTCTTGGTAGTTTTTGGTGTGCAATAGCTAATTTATGATTACTCAGCTAAATAGATTTTAAAATCCAACAGTCAGCCTTCCACAAAGAATTTGCAGCTACTGCAAATCGTGAGGTTAATGACTGTTTGAGTATTTGTAGCTTGCTCTAGTGTTTCAAAATATGTCATTGACCTTAAGTGCTGGAATTGCAGCAACTGCTGCTTGGAGTCTATTGTTCTCAGTTTTCCTTTGCTAACGAAAAAGTTCAAGGATACCACATGAAAAAATACAAGACACATTTAACTTAAAGAGTTTTATTGATTTTTTCCAAAATTTTTGCGTTATGAAAAACATAGGTACCAAGTATAAAACAGCTAATATATGGAGGCCAGGTAGCAATGGCAGTTGCACAAATCAATAATCAGAGATCCTTAGAGATAGGTTTAGGTTGGTGTCTCTCATTCCAAATTATATGCCTGCTATTATTATACACCCAAGGCATAATATTGATGAGATGCCAATGCTTGGAAATATAAAGAATCAAACTGAAAGGAAAGTCTACTTGGTAGGCACAAAAAATATTTTAATACAGTTATTCTCGAAATAAATTTTTCTAGATTAATGCCACAAATTAACCAAATCATTTGGAAAAATGACATTAAATTTTCTCAAATATATAAGGAAAAAATAAAGTATATATTTTTCACAATTACTGGAATATACTATTTTATAGACTGACATGTATACTTGAGCACATTAACAAATAACATCACAATGATTTGTTGAATAATGCACAATATGATTTCACATGCATTCTTAACATGTGACTTTAAAATTTGTAAACAAATTAACAAAAAAGGTAACAATCTGAGAAAAGAAATCAAAAGCAGTTATATAAGGATTTAGTAGGCTATTACCGGATGCTAGTGAAGAGATTCAAAACCGACTTGTTTTCCTGAAAAAAAGAGATAATAAAAGAATATATTTTCAGCTTGTCAAATTTTAAGGGACTTTGTGTTATGTTGTTTAANAAACCTGTACTTATGGCTTTTATGAAAACATTGCTAATTATTATATTTGGAACTGCTACCAAATTAAAGAGATTGGTTAATACGATTGATGCCAAGATAATATTTAATGGATACTGTAAATCAAAGAATCAGAGGGTTAAGAGCCAAGGAGAAACATTTCAAAATTTCTCTAAAGCCAATCTGGAAACAAAAATATATGTTAGTTTAATTACAGGATGAGGGCATTCAGATAATTCAGAAAAAAATTCATTTTATTACAGTGTTATTTTCACCGGGGCTTTAAATGCATATTGATGTTAAAATCTCTACTGTTTCTCAAAATTTGAAATAGAAAAACAACTTTACAAATTGTTTCATTAAATCAAAATTATAACTCTTACACAACTTGCTAACTCTAATATTATGTAAACTAAAGCGAAAATATACATAATAATTTTAACTATGTCCATTATCAGTAAAGAATTTCATTTGTGAGTTCAAGGTACTTTGTTGGCTCTATGCACTCCATGTACTAACAATGAAAAGATTTTCCTTAAACAGCATAGGTTTGGTTAAAATTCTTAAGCGGAAGGACTAAAACCAATTAAATGAAACCACCTGAGAATGACTTTCTTCAAATAAGTGAAACACTGGAGGAGTTAAAACAATTCTGAAGTACATTAATCAAGAAAGTTGAGCAAAAAACAATTTTCTCTGAAATCATTATTGATATGTTCATTCAAAAAGTAACCTAAATCCATCAAGCACAAGGTAAAATAATAGAAATTGCTAATATTTGCTTTAATTATGATTTAATCAGTTTTCCTTTGCTGTTAGCTTTAGCATAGAAAGACATAACTAACCTTTTGAGATCTTGCTTTACTGAAGACATTCCAAAATCGTAGTGTCTCATCTCCTGCACCAGTAACAATTGCTTCACCATCTGGAGACATGGCCAAGTACAGTACTCTGTATGAATGACCAGTTAATTTTGCTACTTGGTTCAAGCTGGGATATTTCCACACCAAAATTTGATTCTGAGAATACCCATGGGTGCTCACCTGAAAAATACAAACATTTAAGTTCCCTTCGCTTACAATGAACCATTTTGAGAATGTTGTCAGATTTTGAGATTGAAATCTTCACTTACCAACTCTGAAGAATGCTTTGACCACGCTAAGTTACAGACTTGAGAACCAGTGTCAACGCACTGCATTGGCTGACCAGTGAGTGTATTCCAGAAGCGAATGCATCTGTCAGCAGTTCCACCACCACTAGCAAGAAGGCCATGATGATGTGGAGACCATGCAATTGCTAATAATAATTGAGGAGAAGATTAGTACAGAATAGCAAGTTTTAAAATTATCTAAGATGATGATTTGTCATTAAGCATTGTGTTTTAGAATACTCACCTTTCACAGCAGCTAAATGTTCAGTGTATGTTTGGACAGGAGTTAAGTTATGAAGATTCCAGACATAGAGACGATTATCATTACCCCCAGAAGCCAAGCATTGATTATCAGGAGACCATTTCAGACCACATACCTGTAATGATATTTAATGACTGATAATGTATTTAGTGATTTCAAAAATCATACTGTTCAAACCCATAGAAAGTTTAAGGGGATAAATATTGTTTGTATATTAGAGGCAATATAACAGTAAAACTAGTATGTTCATAAAGAGTGCAATGTTAGAAATACCAAAGGTTTAGCAACCTTAAGGCAATGCTATCACGTAATTTCGATGGGCTGGAAACTAAATAACTGAAGAGGGCCTCATTATCAAATATTGGCTATGTGGCTAATATAATTCCACCATACCCTTAAGAATAACCAATTATTCTGAAAAAGGTTAAAAGAATTCTCACTATCCAAATATTAACTTTTGCATATGTATTACACCTCTTGCTAAAGTTTTACAGCTTTTAAAGCTCTGACTAATAATCAATCAGCAATTTTTCTAGTTTCACACGAAGTTCTATTGCTCAGTTTAATTTTTACCTTTGAAAATATTGATATAGCTAAATGTCACCATGACAACAGATGTAAAAGGAATTGTTATTGAATCCACTTCCTTGTTTCAGAAACTCACAACTTTAGTCTATTTTTAGAAATAGGAAATTTCTTTATCAATTTCTAAATTTGATAATGCCTACAAAACTTGAAATAATTTTCTAAGTACCTCCTGACGATGTCCAGATAGACGTCTTTCAGCAACTTGAGATGGAGTGCGAACGTCTCTCAGCATAATAGCTCGGTCTCGACTTCCAGAAGATATTACTTCACCATTCCAGGCCAAAGCTCCAACTCGTGCTGTATGACCCATTAATTTATTTACTTGTTTGTTGACAGCTACATCCCATATCTGGACATAACCATGATGGGTACCCACTGCCACTAAATTTCCCTAGAAATGACAAAGCATGGATTTGAGAATTGTTTAATCTAGTAGGAATAAGGAATAGATTTATTTGAATAATCAAGTTACCCTTTCATTCCACGACACAGAAGTGACTGAGTTCCCATCATGAGAAAGATCACATAGACGTGTGACTTGACTTGTGCAAGCAGACCATAAATATACACAGCTGCCCAGGCCAACGCTCAAGACGTTTTGAGATGACCAATCAACAAGGTTTAAGTAAAAATCATCCTGTAATTCTGGAGCATCTAAAACCTACAAGAAAGAAAGGGTTACAACTTCATTCCTACCTATTTGCAGTGAAATATTTCAATTTCATTACTATAATATTGCTTTTGCCCTTGGAATTTCAAAATTACCTTAAATGGTATCCTGGAAATTTTTCTAGTTGCCTTCCTGGGTGACCTCAAGAGCTTCTGACTTTTGACGCTTACAGGAGACAGAGATGAGGATAAAAGGGATGTATAGGATTCCGAACTTTCATTCTTAGTTGGAGTTGAAAACTGGAATTAGAAAAACTCATTCTTTAACTGTAACATCCATATTATGAGCTGAAGTAAGTAAAATCTTTTTAATCTGGGGAATAATTTCTGTAATAACCAGGGCCAATTAATGGATGAAAAAACATTTCTCAATAGATTATCAGCAAATATGAAATCAGACTATCAATAGCTTATGCATCTTAAAGGCAAATGTCACATTTGGTGTTTTGTTGAGACAAGTGGTCAAGTAATCATTTGATCTATTTTTAAGAGTTCTTAACATTCCCTAGATTTGTGTTGTCTGTAAATGAAGATTTAACTCACCTGAGGAAGCAATAACTTCATCTAATTTCAAGATCAAATTAAAAAAGAGGAATAGAATTCTTAATAGGAAACTACACCCATTGTTTATTGACCTACTGATATCCAAACAGCACATATGATCAAGACAAGAGATGAAAAGATACATTTGCAATAATGAGCATAAAGAAGCTTGCTTCCTCTTTAATTTGTCCACAAAAATTGTTCAAGCTATGTTAGCCATACATTATATTAAAACCCTATATATGTTAGTGCATCTTTCTACATATAAAACCCTGTTTAAGTACTACGTCTTTCTATATTTACCATACATCTAGTTTAAAGGTATGCATCATCTATCCAATCATCTGGATCAATGAATTTTTCAACATATGTGCTGCTACTTGTTTTGTACGATTCACTAAAAAATAAGGTAATTTTTCTTTGCAGGAAGACTGGAAAGTGAATATCAAAATATTGAGAACTCCCTTAAAAGAATGCAGGTACTAAAATAACACTAACTATTCTAGCAGTACCTTTTATTGTGTCGGAGCCCTTTCACATTTAAAATTGATGGGTGAGCTTCCTAATAGAAAATTGCTTGCAGCTTCTTTTAACAAAAAGGAATGTTCCATGTATCATAAAGTTCTGTATCTGTCATTACCAAAATATTTACTCTCTTGACATTAAGAAAACATAGTTTATTATGAATAAGTAATTCTTTCAAGGAAAAATATCTTTATAATGCCCTATCATATTTCTCTATTATTTTGCTTAGTAATTCCATTCATGATTTGTTAGAAACCTATATTTTTCAACGAAACACATTTTAGTACTGCAAAATAAGGGTGCTAAAAATGATTTTAAAAACTCTCCCATAACTCATTAAGTATTCCAAACTAAGCCCTCCAATCATTCTAACTAATTTTGCTAGAGCAGATCTGAACAAAACTACAAATACTCAGAGGAAATTTGACAATACTGTTTTTGTTATAGGGGAAAATGATGGTTTCTGAAAAATTAGAAGAAGGTAAATACAAACCTGAAATAGATTTCTTCCCTCTGTAGGAGATAAAGCACGCCTCTCATCACTCTGTCCCTTCACATCCTCTATTCCAGCTCCTAGAAGTTCATTCTTCAGTAAACAGGAATAAGTAAGGCCATCTCGACCACCTTCACCATTATCTCGAGCTTTCTTAGCTGGCCCACTTCCTCTCTGTCCCTCCTATGAATCAAAATTAGTATATTACAAACTACTTCAAAAATGCGTTTACTGGTTGAGTATTGATTTGGAAAAAAACAAAGAGTTACTTTCGTTGAATACCTTCTATCATCAACCATTTACAGTGTTACAACATTAATCATATAGATTTCTATTAAACATTCTTCCAATTTACCTAGATGATACTTACAGCAGCATTGTGAACTAAGACTATCCCTGAGTAGATCTTTAGTTATACTTACTTTTGCTATACATTTGAGAAAAATTGGTGATGTTTTATAACAGTTTAAAACAAAAATGAGCAATATCTAACATCTTTTTATCACAGCCTAAGACTAAGAGTTTAAAGCAAGGTGAGACAATTCAGTCTTACTAAGCTGAAATCATAATCCCCATTTTTGCATATGTATATTGTGAAAAGACCATTAGACTGCTTAACCTTGCAGGTCCTTCATGAGTTCTTTCAGATTCTTGACCCCGTTTTATAATATTGACAGATGAAAATGTCAATGAGTAGATAAAAAGGAAGTTTCATATCGTAAGGACTGATAAGATCAAAGTTGATTAACACCATGAAAGTTATACTTACTGATATCATAGCAAATTTTGTGACCCAATTGTTTCCTGTACGACATGGAATGAAACGGTCGCTATATCTTTCTTTTTTGGGAGAGCAAACATGTAGCAATTGCGGCACAGCTGGAACCTGTAATACAGTAATTATTTTAATATGAAAAATTGTATATATCATTTTAAAACCCTATAACCTTATATTTAGTCAAAAGCTGGAGGAAAACTTGTGTATGCCGGAAGGGTAGATAATAAAATAATTATAAGTGTTAATTCAGCATGAATATTGTTTATGCCCATTATTCGAAAAGTAATACTTACATTCTCAGCACTGGATGATGTAGGATTATTTACGCTAGTCATAGGGCTATTCTGCTGCCGTAATAATCTTTTCTGATATTCGTAATTAAACATCTTGCTTAAAGGTGAATACTGCTTTAATTCTGTTTATCTGCAAAAAAATAATCGGGATTTAAATTTTATCCATGAGAAGGTTTCTGTAGAGAAACGTAAATTCTACTTTACAGAAAGACCAAGGTTCACGTTGGAAGAAACTCACGATTTTAGGTTAAAATACACGTCCATTAAGCGTTTGACATTTTACAACACTTGTACAAACATATTAATTCTTATATCGGAAAACCCAGTTACAAAAATCATAATTACTCTAATACTTTTGAATTAAAATGGAAAGACCATCTTTAGGCCAACAGATCACAAACGTTCAACCAACAGAATGAAATGTTATAAACAACGTAACACAACAATAACAACTAAAACTTACGTATACATACCTTAGGCTATTGCATCAATCCCGTATGTACAATAAACCTTAATGGGCTTGGAGCCACCAGATAATTTGAGAATAGTAAAATACACGAAATTAGGAGCACAAATTATAGGAATGATACGCGACTACAATTAACTGAGGGGTAACTTATCATCGTCCACTAGAATTTAATATCACTGGATATTTGTCAAATTAGCTGGTTCGATTCACACAAAAAATACAAATTTAGTTGAAAATAAATATAAATCAGGGAAATTTTACATAATTCTTGACATGACGCCACCCAAAACAAACAAACCCTGCCACAGCATCAAAAATACACCGAACATTTATCGCAGAAATCAATGCTTTACTTTTCCCATCGAGTGCATTTTAAAAACGATAGCAGCGCCTCAAGTGTTTATTACCTCGAACTATTAGAGCTACATAAAGCATTCACCGCTTTCACGGAAGTAACTGATACCAACTTTCTGCAATGTTGCCGGTTGTAAATTCTGACGGTGTAAGGTATCAAAACCTTCAGCCTACTTTATTATTCATGAAAATGGTTTTATGTATGATTAATCTTTAAAATTTTTGATTGCAAGTGAGCCGCTTTCGTTTGCAACCTTTCTTTTTTATGGTGAAGTCGATCACTAGAATATCTGATCCCAAAATAGTAACTTGTCGCTGCTATTGTGTTATTTTCACCGGGGCTTTAAATGCATATTGATGTTAAAATCTCTTATTAAACCGTAGACGTACATATTAGATTCTCAATTCCGGACGACGACCGTGAGGAAATAATGTACTGATTTTCATTTTTCTTTGTAAAAACTATTTTCGTGTGTATTTATTGAAATATTCTACTATTGTCTGAGAGTTATTGACTAAACAGCTTCATTTTGAAAGTGATCACTGCAAATGACCGATACAATTAATTACTTCCTTCGGAAATTACTCAGTTTCCTAACTTTTATTCAAGCCTCTAATCAAATATAGATTTATCATCGAACATCGAATTTTTTACTACAAGCCTTCTCTTCGTCCTGAGTTCATCTGTCCCCTTCCCCTATTCTTCTTCTCAACTTCTCCATTAATTGTTTTCTTCCTTCTCTATATGCGCTAAGAGCCTCATTGCTCACCTTTTTAATCAAGATAACTTTTCAAATTTCTCTGATTTCTTTTTTTTCGTTATATATTTATTGTACGTTTTTTATCCTTGTATTTTCACAGTTCATATAAAGTTATACGTTATGGTTTCGGTGTTTATTTATGAAAAATTTAACAATTGTTTCTTCATGTTCATATAAATTAATTCTTGCCTAACCAGACTACTCCTTATATCTAATGTACCTCATTGTAATTTATTTTATGCGTTCTCGTTTGCTTCAGCTAAATTCTATCTCTTGTGTTCTGTATCTTAATATAGTCAAGAAAACAGAAGGAACCTGAAAAATGGAAAATTAGTCAGTTTTATGTTAGATATGCAAGTAGAGTTTGATATAAAATGTGACTTCCGAAACTTTTGGTAATAAAATGAAAACTTATTTGCCATATAAGACTTACACTTTTGGCTATTTTATATTGCTAATATTTCTTGAAGTGAGAATGATTGAATGAGATATACCATTCAGGGAAACTGTTTCAATAGAGCATGTATAGCTTAGGCATATGCTTCAGGGATGAAGCAGCTCTATAAGGCTGTTGCATAATAGAGAAAATTATAATTATATTACAATTCCAGTGAACATTCCACCATCATAAGAATATTAGTTTTCCTATCAGTTAAATTTACATGCAAGAGTATTACATTGATAGGCAGACATACAAAGCAAAGGGTCAGATGAGGATGCAGACCTTGATACAATGGAGAATTTCTTGAGTCAAGTATGAGATCAAGTAATGAGTATAATGTATGTAAATACAAGGATGGATACATATCATAAATTGCTCTGAAATTACATCCCAAGAATGTAAGCAATTCACCTGGTGTTAATAAATTGAAATAAATTCCTTATGAAGACATTTTTATATCTAGTATTTTCACCTTTAAATGTTTCAAAATTTTATATATATAATTCAAATTTGAGCAGATTTACATTCTATAATATGAGTAAGAAGCTAATATTTTTTTACTTCTAAGAGCAGGTTTAATCATCTCTAAGAGAGTTCTATTCCAATTTTACAGTTCTGTTTTATGTATAAGAATGTTATCTATTGTGCCTTAAAATCCCTGCAACTATTTTTGGACTCATAATAGCCTAGTTACTCATGATGTAATATCATGGTTTCTTTTACATCTAAGAAAATATTTGAGTGAGAACTTATTCTGAATTTTAAAATGTGCCTAATTGTCATTGAGAATTTTGTTGAGTAAGTTAAAAAAATATTGAGTACAGAATTTTGAACATATTTCCATTACTGCATTTTAATTTTCATGTAAGAGCATAATCAGATTAAGAAATGGATGCTATATTTTATCTTACTTTCATGTCTTTCAGATGCAAAACCTTAGTTGCATTAGATGGCTTTAATGCTTTCTTCAGTACAAAAACCAGAATAAAGTCTGACACCAAGGCTATGGTATTACCTCCTAAAGTAACTCTGACAGAAGCATTTCTGGATATAACTAAATTTGACTGGGTAAGTTTTCATCCATATTATGTATGTTTATTTTTTTTCTGTTTTGAATTAACAGTTCTTTCTACCTCATAGTGCAATGGTGGAGTAGTGTTAACTGTAGATGAATTAGCCTCTTGTGATGAACGGACTGGATCCAACTTCCCTATGTATCAACTTGGCAGAAATGTGAGTATTCACTATAGAGTATGCTTTATTCACTCACTACTTAGTTTTTGGTTAAATAATTTAAATACCAAAAGGTTGTAGACTTAGACTTAAGAAGCTTATAAGGACTGTCACAATAATTCTAGCTCACAAATCATTCTTCCTATCACTTTCTAAAATCTTATATTTACTCCTTCAAACATCAATATCCTCCTAAAACATGTGTTAACCAGTGAAGATATCTCAGTTAAAATGTTAATATATTTCATTTTGAATAAAAGAAATAATTNTCTGTCCAGCAATTTGGCTGGAACTGTGTTGTGTTCTTCCTCTATAAATTTTTGGTTTATATTGTAATCATTTTCTTTGATTAGCATTAACTTGTTGTTAATACACATGCTCCATAGTTCCTTATCTTTTACTTGTAAACCAATTGCTTTCATTTTATAATCCATTTCTCGGAGAATAACCATACTGCTTCATAGGTATGTCAAAATATAATTTTCTCTAGTACCATTCCCTCTATGGCAGTTGTGAGCTCTGCCACATTTCAATTTCAAATCTTAGATGTGTGTTTTACCATATATTATGTTTCCTTGGTTAGGGCATGAATGATTGTATTTGTCCATTTTCACATCCTTCAAAATAATTGACCAATCAATGGCTGTGTTGGGACCATCTGAAAAAATAATTGTATGATTTTTGACCCCCTGCATTTTACAACAAACCCTTCTAAGTAAACTATTAATATAATAATCTTAATATCATGAAATAATAATAAGTAATATCTTGTATAGATCCCAGTATCACTACTTCTTGTTATATAAGTACCTAGTTATGGTGTAAAAAATGTTATCCATGCAACATAAAGATTTCTAGATGCTCTGCTTTCCCAACAGCTTGCATTCACTCCTTTCTTACTACATTATGATATCGAAGTACATACTTTAATGCAATATGATAAATGATGAATCAGTGGTAGTTGATTTATCCTTTTTTTGACAGGTTATTGTGATCTGTAACATCAATCACCTCTCATGATAATTAGAACATATATAAACGTATTTAACATCTTCGCTTAAGTCATTCTCCTTTCATGGAGCATGAATAAAAATAAAAATGCATGCCTTAATAACTTTATGTCCTCCCATGAGACGCATCCTGCTTTCTAACCTAAATTTTTGGTGCAAAAATGCATCCAATATGCAAGAATATGTGGTATTTGCACGAGAGTGGTAGAAGATCTGATTTCTAATTCAATATGAAGATTATTCCAAATGTTAAGTTGATATTATATCAAAAGAATAGAGTAGGGGATGATGATTGATCAATCAGGACCCTACCATGAGCATATTATAATTAATTAATTGATTAGTTTCATCTTTAATTATAATTTTTTGCCTTAGTTTTTGTTAAGTTATATACTTGATATTATTACCTTACCTAGAATTTTAAATATATTGATCTACCCATTAATTATCTATCAATATCCAACTAACTGTAATAACTTGCAATAAGGCAAAACGTCTTTATTGGTGATGAAGGATTTCAGGCTTTCCTGGTGTATGCTGCAGATGAAGTCTTTATTGGTATTTAGCAAATTTCCTCAGTTTTTTCCCTTAAATTTACAAATTGCTCCTATGAGAGAATTACAGATCCACTTTTGGCATACCTGGTATGTATTTTGAATACATAGATAAGGAAGGTAGATCTTCTAATTCTGACATTCTTAGGTATGAGCCATAGTCCCTTCCTCTTTAGCTAGCAAATCATTTCTCAGTATGAAGGTTATGCTTTTTAGATATCTATATTTTAGTTAGGGAGCCTATTTCAAAGAAATTCATTCCATTCGGTTCTGTTTCCATATTTATTCTGCTAAAAATCATGATATTATCATAATATTTTATCTATAAAATAAGATCATAGCATTGTCTTCTTCACATATATTTCATATCCTTTTGATTTTTTTTCATGATAATTTCTTTGCTCTTCAGAAATATCATCTTCGATGAATATTCTTTTGCCCTGCTGCATGGTAATTTTATGGATGTTTTATCAGTTTTCTTTGACTTGTCTCTTTACCCCAATGTGCTGTAGCTTAGTTTTCATAAGTCAATATAATTCCTATATACTTAGTTATTTCTTTGTTTAGTTGATGCATTTGTTTCTTTAGTTCATTCTTGTTTAGTACAAGCTTACAGTACTTGATCATTTGCAAATAACAGTCAGATAGGTGCAGTTAATAATATTAATGTATTTTTATTCCTCTCTTAGCTATGTACTGTTATTCTATTATTATTTGTTCAACACATAACTTAAAAGTGTGGCTGAAAAGGAGCACCCTTGTTTCAAACCTGTACTTATGGCTTTTATGAAAACATTGCTAATTATTATATTTGGAACTGCTACCAAATTAAAGAGATTGGTTAATACGATTGATGCCAAGATAATATTTAATGGATACTGTAAATCAAAGAATCAGAGGGTTAAGAGCCAAGGAGAAACATTTCAAAATTTCTCTAAAGCCAATCTGGAAACAAAAATATATGTTAGTTTAATTACAGGATGAGGGCATTCAGATAATTCAGAAAAAAATTCATTTTATTACAATACTTTTAAATTTTATGTTTATTTGAAATATAAAAAACACTAAATTTCAGCCAATAATTGTGGAGTTTGTGGAGAAGCTTATGGTAACTTCTTATCTTTGTGACTTGATATGTATTCTTTAAATAAGGCTCTGTTGTCTTTGATGAAAAACATCCTTAATCTATCATTCACAATGAAAATAAAGTTACAACCCAGCTAGCAACAAACAACTGTTGTTTCCCTGTATTTTACATAATGCTTACCTAAATTTTGGGTCAACAAGCAGGTCTGTGCTAGCTGGGAATGGATCATGTCATTTAAGAAATGAAAGATTAATTACTATGAAAACTGAATATAGCAAATAATTTTTCATATCCACTAAAGGATAAACATAGATATCATTTGTTTAGCTTCCAATATACCATGGGTATATTGGAAGCATATTAGTGATCATTCTCTATAATTCCAAATCAGCAGCATTGGAGGCTTATTGCCATGAAATTTGAATATGTAGTTTGTTAAATTATGGTCAATATTAACCTAAAGACANAGTGTTGATTTTTGCGGTATAAACGAAGTCCTTGCAAGTTAAACAGCTTTCGCCTATTTTATAAATTTTTTTATGGAGTTACAATTTTTTACTTTCTTTTACTTTTCCACGTAATTTCTATCATTAGCTCTATCGTCCATAAATTAATTTGCTTATTCTTGTATCTCACCAATATAAACCTAAATTCATCTTGATCCATTTTCAACCAAACCTCGCATCTTCTACTACTTTAATTACCTTTCTTTCGCAACGTAGTCTTTCGTAAATTTTTTAGGAATATAATCTCCGCGAAAGGTGAGGCCTATCTGTGGACTCTTCAATAGCATTTTTCTTTAAAAGAAAGCGAAATCAACTGTAGAAATATGTGATAAACACCTGTTGTAATGGGCGTTAATAAATGTATTTGCTAATGCTTTATAATGTTCACACAAAACCTTTAAATATGCAAAATTGATGTAATTGTGTGAGTACTCCCGTTGAGAGGAGTAGCCAAGTTGGAGAGTTTATATGGTTCAAACCACCCCATAACATATTCAGCCAAGGTAGAATAAACCATACAAGAAAATAAAAAGGTTGAAAATCTTGGTAAGGAAGGCAGTTGAAAAACATCAGTAAAGCAACTATTATTGAAGATACTGAAGAGAAGATTCGTATTTCAGTCTCATTAAATATAATACCATTTTGCACGTGTTAAAATTAATGGGTTAATGACAAATTTTGTCGATTGAATATAATACACGCGAATTTTCATCTTCCATCATACGTTCATCTCTTAGTTCAGAAGCAACTTTCAGTAAAGGTTACTTCTGAGGTAACTAAGTAACATGCTGGAAACTGTCCTCTAACATCGTCTTCAGACCACCTCGATCTATTTCACAACAGCCGCTGAAACACTCTAGGAGTCGTAGTGGTACAGTACGTGGTACGTAGGTGTACTAGAAATTTGCATTGCAACCACGCAATGACGTTACGATATAACTCTAATTAATTACCTTGCTATGAGACGGTGATTTGACATTTGGAATAGCATTCAGGAAATTAGTTGCATAAATTTGAATGGTGGCGCTGTTTTCGTCCCTGTATTAGCTGACGTAAATATGTAATATTTTTGCCCTTCGACAATAAATTACATTTGGAACCCGAATAAATCGATAAATCAAATAAAATCGATTAATTTTCTACATAGGATTAAATTAATATTGAAATTGAAGTATTTCAAAGATGAATGATCATCCGATATCAGTTCCGATACTGTAAACATTATCTAGAAAATAAACAACTTTAGTTTTTTATTCGATCACATTGCTAATTATTATATTTGGAACTGCTACCAAATTAAAGAGATTGGTTAATACGATTGATGCCAAGATAATATTTAATGGATACTGTAAATCAAAGAATCAGAGGGTTAAGAGCCAAGGAGAAACATTTCAAAATTTCTCTAAAGCCAATCTGGAAACAAAAATATATGTTAGTTTAATTACAGGATGAGGGCATTCAGATAATTCAGAAAAAAATTCATTTTATTACAATACTTTTAAATTTTATGTTTATTTGAAATATAAAAAACACTAAATTTCAGCCAATAATTGTGGAGTTTGTGGAGAAGCTTATGGTAACTTCTTATCTTTGTGACTTGATATGTATTCTTTAAATAAGGCTCTGTTGTCTTTGATGAAAAACATCCTTAATCTATCATTCACAATGAAAATAAAGTTACAACCCAGCTAGCAACAAACAACTGTTGTTTCCCTGTATTTTACATAATGCTTACCTAAATTTTGGGTCAACAAGCAGGTCTGTGCTAGCTGGGAATGGATCATGTCATTTAAGAAATGAAAGATTAATTACTATGAAAACTGAATATAGCAAATAATTTTTCATATCCACTAAAGGATAAACATAGATATCATTTGTTTAGCTTCCAATATACCATGGGTATATTGGAAGCATATTAGTGATCATTCTCTATAATTCCAAATCAGCAGCATTGGAGGCTTATTGCCATGAAATTTGAATATGTAGTTTGTTAAATTATGGTCAATATTAACCTAAAGACAGCCACTGCATTAATATTCTTGCGATTTCCTTGACATTTCTAATATCCTGTGAACATATGAGAGAAATTGTTTGATATAGGACATTTTTCTACATATACATATGAAATTTTGGGACAAAATATCGACATTGGGGATTGTTTTGCCTTATGGGAGATGATTGTCTGCTTAACTGAAAGCTGATTATAAGCATCTTTCACAATATTCTGAAGGAGCCTCTCCATATCAAGATTTATATATTTTCATTTGAAATAATATTATCTGATCAAATATTACGTGAATGGAAATCTTGTCCACATAATATTAGCAAGGAAAATATAACTATAAACAACAAGAAAAAGGAACTGAATGTAAGACGAAAACTTGCAAAAAGGGGTAATCTGTCCAGCAATTTGGCTGGAACTGTGTTGTGTTGAGGGGTTGCCTATAGCCCGATTACCTATTTTCGATAATTTATTGCAGCGAAACTACTGGCCATTCACGCGAACACCATTACCATTTTTCAGTGCCAATGTTGCTTCATGAGTACCTCTTCTTTTCCTGTATCCAATTTGATCCTCCATAATCATATCTTTCATTGCGGTCTCCAAATCGACGCAGGTTTTGCGTTTTTTTCTCAATTTTACCACATGTATGTGCACTTTATGACGTAATTTATAAATTTCGAGGCTAAAATATTGAACTTCTTTTTCTACACTTTAGGACATCTTTTTTATAGTCATGGGACGACTGATCTGAATCGGAAATATCCGACCATTTTTAGGTATCGGAGAAATATGAATCTAATTTCCAATTCAACAAACGATTCTTTGCAAATTTTTTTTTTTTTTTGATATTTCAATCTTCCATTTCTGATAACTCTTTATCACTTATGATAATTGATGCTAAATAGATAAATATGTATTTGTTGAACTATCTCTTACATAAAATCTATAGATCATAACAACTCCTAATATGGCATTTAAAGTTAATTTTTGTACTTATTTTAGTGTAAATATTGTATCTGAATGATGAAAGATCATCAAATTTTTTGCATTGAACTTCATTAACATTCATGTCACAGTTTACAGTGTTGATTTTTGCGGTATAAACGAAGTCCTTGCAAGTTAAACAGCTTTCGCCTATTTTATAAATTTTTTTATGGAGTTACAATTTTTTACTTTTTTTTACTTTTCCACGTAATTTCTATCATTAGCTCTATCGTCCATAAATTAATTTGCTTATTCTTGTATCTCACCAATATAAACCTAAATTCATCT
>KZ308590.1:0-76442 GCA_000376725.2 Ladona fulva
TTACAGGAGAAAAAACTACGCCGATGACGTAACAGCGAATAAATTTACATGTTCGACAATAATGTAAACAGCTCTTAATTATGAGTACAAGCGGAATTGTTGCTAATTGCTATTATTGTTGAATTCCGAGTTGCCTCAGGAGGAAAAGCGGAGGGTTCCTTGTGGCATCTTAGATTTATATCACTTTCAATCTCCTTCAAACATGTTATAAGTATTTAAATGAAATACATTGTATTCATAAGTAAAAGAAGATACGCATAAGCAGATATAACAATTTACTCCGGCAAAGTCACTCGATTCAGTACACTGAAAAAATAATTTATTAATGAAATGCCTAAGAAGAGATAAGAAGGAAAGGTTTAGTTCTAATTCAGCGATAGATGACGTGAAAATAAAAGCATTTAGTCGGTCAACACTAATTCAAGAATACGTTTCTAACTGAATTAAATGTACCAGCTAAATGGTAACGATGGCTTTCCGGTTCAACCTTGTTCACGTGATCAGTATTTCACGACGGGCCGCATTCATATCAGCTCTCCATTGATAAGGAAAAGAGAAACAAATTTCATCCATTCTTTGGAGAAATGTAATTAGAAATAAGTGTCACATAAATGTTACGAGCAATAAAGGCAATCTGTTTGGGGAATCATAAAAATCCTCAAACAGCAATCCTGGGCTACCGTTAAAGAAGAAAAAATCGACCACAATCCGAGTTGTTTTAGGGCATATTAGGAAATGGTGGGTTTGGAGGTGCCAAGTCCTTGAGGGCGAAGACAGACAACTGCGAGAATGGGGTAATATAACTCTTTCCCTCTTTAGGATGCAAAAAACGGCCCATACGTCTTTAATCCAGCCCAACCGCAAGAGCCCCAACTCTCAAGGGTCATCTGTGCCCGTAAATCTTTCCCTGCCGACCCTCAACCCGAACCCTTTGTCTTCCCAGATGCTTCTTCCAACCCCTCGGACCTTCTATTTTCGACTTCTTTCAATTTTGCAAGAGCTCTCTACCCCTGTGGTCATTATGGTCCATTTCTATACCACGCTGCATGCACGGAAAACTTCTCTCATCCAAAATAACCTTTTTCCCAAGCATCCGCTCCTAGCTTCTTGGAAGGCCTTCGGCTGACCCTCACTTCGACTTCAACGGAATTCGGATCCAAAGAGTGTTTACATTCTTCGTGAGCCTTCTGCATTCATTGTGTTAACTTCCTAATAGGATTACAGTTGGTGGCAGCGGTAGAATTTTTGGAAAAGTCGTGCACTATGGATCTGAAGGTCTTAAAAGGATCCCCTCAGACTTAATAAGGGCCTTCCTATTTCTATATTTGCTGTGAATCCTTTTTCTAATATTTCTTTTTCTAATAATAACGTAGCACTGGTAAACTAGGAAGATGCACCACCACATACAGATATGAATCTACAATCTCTCGGTGGTTTTATACCCTCGAACTTTAAGTAATAAATCGGCTTTCTCGTACTAACAGCCAGTAGCTCTATAAAATTAGATTTACAGGGTCGTAGTGTAGTATCCCAAAAAGAGAACGTGACTTCTTTATTTACTTAGGATGGTTTCTAGCTCTTGTGATATTAGTATCAGGATATACGTGGGTGTCTGTATATATATGTAATGTTTCCTTGGTGACAATCCTGATTATATGAAACAACGTTTTTACACAGCAAGAAAGCGTATTATGCTCAATTGCAAATGCGCTCCATATCTGATGACAAAATGTGTCCGTTCACAGCCATTAATTATAGAGGCTCATGGTTTACAAGTTTATGCAAACAAAATCGGTAAATGTTTACGAATAGTCAACTAAGGGAATGTATAACTTGACGTCAGAATAAAACTTTACCGGAGGCTTAAACTTTATCTTCGCACTCGTCATATACAAATCATTGCAGTTAAACAGTTACAATAGATTAAACGCAGCAAAGGAGGTAATCTACGGGTGCGTAAAAAGTGCTTTTTCGCAAAATATCAACTCATACAGGCAAAAGTACACCTTGAAACCCTGCTCCACTTTTATAAAGCCACATTTAAGACAGGAATATGTTCAGCGCCTCGCAAAAGCGAGACCATTGATGAAAAAAAAACAAAGACACAGCGGAAGAACATCCTGGAAGGTTCCCGCAAGACTCGTATAAAGGAAGTTAAGCACAACGAGACGATGCCCCGAGCGACCAGGATGCGTAAATGCCCCTCAGAGAGGCGATAAGACCATTCGAATAAAATAGCCACACACTTAGGGAAATTTTAGGAAGCAAAAAGTACGTATGTATGACAAAATAAATCGGAGTCTGAAATAACAACCCATTCTCAACGTCGTGGCAATGGCCTTCCATATCAAAGAACAGATCTTATCTAAGAGGGCACATTCAGCCCTCGCACACTTCCACATTCAACTCAAAAGATCTCTCAGAGTCTCCCACCCATACACTCTCCACGTCTAGTTTGTGTTATGTTTTGCAATAACACGATATTCCACACTAAGCATCTATTAACTCAAACTAAACCGATCCAATGTTATTATTCCTCGTTAACGAACGAGAAAAAAACCTATTTCGTCACTCTTGTAAAATAGTATTTTCCAATATCACATCTCGGGAGAAAGTCTTTGCATAAATGCATACCCAGTGGTAATTAGGCTCAAAATTTCTACATTTCAGAAGAAAAAGATCGGTTACTCCGGATCATATGGCACATGTAGCTGATGAGGAAGGGCTGGAAGTTATAGAAATGTAAGGACTGCAGTGTATAAGGGCATATACTTAGGTTTCACATCACGCAATATGGGCGTGAATATGAAGGTAAGCACTTGTGGATTACAGTCAGCAATTCGTCCATTAGATGGGTGTAATGGAGTCCGTGCGCGAAGGGAAGACAAGGGCGTCACACGATCTAATCGGAATGTATACATAGTTTACAATAGAACATGAAGAAATTACTGATAATTGATCATTTTGTGGATGTAATTTCATTTTATATGCATTAGATTACCAACTACTTACATCTTAGGCAGATGAACACAATGAAAAATCGTGCATGAGTAAAATATTAAAAAAGTCGTTCCTCTCGAATAATGTGGTGGAAATGTCCAAAATAAATATGTTGACTACTCTGCTTAGATCGCCGCCAATAGGCTGGTTGAGAATGTATGATGCTACCTAGATAGGGATTTCGTGTTTTTAAACCCCTACCAATCTGCACTAGTGACTTTCAAAGTCAGTATGTAACAGTAAATTTAGTCTGTGAGATCACGTAAAACTACTACTACTGCACTTGTGTTACTTTTCGTGCGAAGAATACATTGTGTCCCGGTGTGGGCACAACGGAGCTTTCCATCAACGTCTCCTTCAAATGTAAAAATCGTGCGGCACAATTAACAAAGCCAAAAAAAGCCGTCGAGGACGAAAACTTTTAGCATTATCTGCAGCTGGAATCGAGCGTGGACGTGACTGACTTCCCATGCTCAGTCCCTTTTCAGTGAAAGAAGAAGAGGAATTCCAACGGTGATGAAAGGAGACGAAGCAGAACTCGAGGCACAGAAACTCCTCGAGAGGGAAAAAAATAACCGCCACCCCCGCAGGCGATGTCCCCACGGGCACCCCGCTGAGAAGGGGCATTCAGGTCCACCTTTTACGGCTGTCTCTGGGTTTCGTGAGAGTGGAGGAAAGAGCGGTGGGTAACGGTCAGGGCTACACTCCAACCACCCCCACGCTTTTCATTAGATTTTCAGAAGGTCCGAGAGGTTGGTAAACTTCACTCCATACACCCATCGCAAGGGAAGGCCAAAAGTTGCGGGTTGTTATACAACAACGCATTAAAAATCAGCGACCTTGAAGAGGACCAAACTCAGAGGAAAGCGTTCATACTTTTTCGAGATCCCAAAGCGCAGTGTGAATGCAGCGAATCTGAAATTGACCTAAGTCAGATGCACAAAACATTAAAGCAGCGATATGATTTTCCATACGCCGGATGCCATTTGGCACTTTGCTAGGGGCATGTAACTATTAACTTTCCAATATCCTTAAACAGCTGGATTCTATAATATTCTTCAATCAGTGTGCCGCTATCATCTTTGCGGTACGTAAAATTCCATGGTGTGCAAACGCTTCCAATTCCCCTTCGCACGCATTTAATTCCGACATAAATCTTATCAGATTATCCCAAATATAGATTTGGGAAATTTCTTCTTTACTTCCAAATTTTCTACGTATGGTTTTGGGGAAGTTTCCTTTAGTACTTAGCAAAGAAAAGATTAAGCAGTCATATGCTTTGGTCATAATTTTTTTAAATATTTAGAATTGAATGAAGAAAATGACTTCTTTCTACTTTAATAATTAATAGCATTACTTTATTTAACTATTTTTGTTCTATCATACAAGATTGTTTTATCATACAGGATGAGCAGAGTTTTCTCTTGCAACATTTTTCAAACATCCATATTTAAAGTCATCCAGTTGAAAGGATAGTTTTGAAGGAATAAAAGAAATGAATTGTTGAGCCTCAATACTTTGCATGTACCACTGTACAGCAGTACAGTGTAGAGACGATGAGATACAGTACAGTACCCTTTGTACCGTTTACGTAGCAAAAAGGACAATATAAGAAACTCTTGCTTCTATTACGATAACACTAACAATGGAATAACGAAAGTGAAACGTCTCCTCTTGTTTCGCACAAAATGTTGTGTTCCAATGAAATTCTTCACCCAAAATAATCAATCCGTGACAGAGTGAATATGAAAGATTAAAATTAATATCGTCAATTCCGTTTATTTATAAGTATCGGAGATATCTAGCTTCTGATTGGATGAGGTGTACACAATGTGAAGAGGATTATCTGCATTTACATTTCGTTGATTTTCATAATCGATATGAATGGAAAAATAACTCAATTTCCATTTCATACATCAAACTCCGCGTACAATTATCGGTACAAGACAGTAGGTGATATTTCACATTTCCGCATTCATGAGATTTTCATTCAAAGAAGTTATCTAGTTAAAAGTTACATAGGAGCGTGAACTCAAAACTTTTGGCTCTTATCTGGAGATTTTAAACCCTATTAAAACTCGAAGTTTGGAGCAAAAGTAGGGCTTGAGAAAATGAGACGAAGAGCAAGCGATGGAGGAGAGACACTGAAGGAAGAGATGGATGTAGAGAGAGTTACTGAGGAGCTAGAATCTGATGCTGAAATGTCACTTTGGGGAAAAACTTTTGGTCCTGTGGAGAAACAAAAGGAGTAGGTTCGTGGAAGAGGCATAAGAAAGTGGCCACCCTTTGGCCTCCATTGTCCCTCGGTTAGTTGCCATAAAGGTGTTTTCGTACCTCCACGAAAAGGGCCTCAGTCCGTTTGCCACTTTACGGAAGATTTACGGTCAATGCCATATATTTCCTAAATACGCGAAGATGTAACCGAAAAGCATTTCTGCGAAATGCTTTTCGGTTGTAAGAAGAAAAACCGTGTGGAAAAATCGCAGAAATTTATTTAATTTTGCAACCTTCATTTAATTTAATTTTTTTTTATTTTGATAATTAATAATGTTGGACTAGAAATAATAAGGTATAAAATAAATCCGAAAGAGAGGCATTTAATAATTACGGTGGGACCCAGTCACCCACAATCCAACTTACATAAATTCTAAAGCAAAATTGCACGAATAATTCTTTGAAAATGTCTGTAAAATGTGCATTACACATCCAATAACAACTCTTTTGTGGTTCGTCACAATCAGTCATTAAGCAACGTGTAATCAACAATACAATAGTGGCTGCTACTTAGAAAATGCAGTACAAAAACCAAGTATGTGAAAAGGTAGAGCGCGTACAACGTACAGCGTCTCGTTTCGTTAAGGGATCATAAAAGTTTCGATCAGAGATTTTGAGAGATTAAAGAGAGAACGGATCGCTATCATTGGGCTCTTCTTCGAGATATACTCAAATAGTCGACGACGAAGTTCAGTATTTTCACCCTTTGCCATGCGCCATTTGGCTTCTCACGGGGTACTTATGTAAATGTATGTCTTTAAAACATGAAATCCTCGAAAAACTATTCCAATTTGCTCAAAAAGCCAAATCTGCACTATCGTAATCAACAGACTGAGGTCACAAATTGAACGAAAACATTTATATCTTTCAATATACTATACAACAGAAATCAGAGGGGAATGTCTACTTCAGAAGCTGGAATTACGCAAAAAGTATAAGGGGGCCACTGGTCTGTGCCAAGGTAGAGGGTTACGTTCAGAGGGCCCTGGTTCCTGCTTAAAATTAATCGCAAGAAATTCGCGGAGTGCTTCCGATCGGAGAGTGATCGGATCCAATGTCCGACAGCAAGTTGAACATCCGTAGCAGACGTCGGGATCTGCAAGCAGCACCCTGCGAAGCAATGCCGTGATGTCGGCAATAAAAGATTCGCAGTGGACAAGAGTGCGTCCGTTGTTCAGAGGCGTCGAAGGGAAGAGCTCATCTCTCCTTACATAACAGTGCTCTTTATTGGCCGAATCAAGGAAGAGCAGACGTTAACGGATTGTGACGGGCCGAGGAAGTTTCGGGTGTCGTAGAGGGGATTGGAACGATAGCAATAAGACGAAGATGTGCGCACTAACGCTCATTCCGAGAGGCAAATAAAAGAACAACGATCCCCGTTTCCTCTCCTTGCATCCACCTCTCAATTTCTCTTCCATTCCTAAGCTGGGAATCTTTCAAAGAGGAAGAATGCTTATTCAAGGCTGTTTCTTTCGTAATAAATTCGTTATCGACGTACTAAATATACGCCCTTCTTCGAGTCAACCTTTAGGAAATGAAATATCACCTTAAATTAGTGCAACGCAAACATCATTCTTCAATGACAGCTCTAATGGCTCGCAGTTTACTAAACCAAAGGTTTCATCGTCAGTAAGTATCAAAGTTGATAGAAAATGCGTAAAATGGCAATTTTTAATACTTCGAAATCTCTACAAAGGATACGATAGCCGGGAAAATAAAACGCGTCAATATTGTAAAATTAGATGCAGATTGCAGTCTTTGATATCAGCTACACAACGAGAGCTTACTTATGTAACAGCGGTGTCCCGCTAGTTTGAAATACGTGGTACTGTGAAAGAACCAAATATCAACGATTTTTAGGGGAATATTGTTGGCCTTTGACAAAAAGTTTTACTAAAATCAGAACTGGTAAAATAAATTATACACATAATCGGTCAGCAAGAAATAAGTCTATTTGTCTCGGTCATATATCTTTCTGATTCAAAACTTAAAACATAAATCATAATTTTAATTTTCAATTAAACAGAGTATTCTGGTAAATACAGAAAGAGCGTATATTTCTTTTCCTTTTTTGAAGAAGTTCACAATAGATGAGAATGATTGAATCGAAGTCAAAATGCGAAAGTTTCCCCAACGTGATAACACGATACAAGGAAAATTTATTTCCGCCGTAATTTGTTATTCACTAAGAGTGCTTCGGTAGGTGCAACTCCCCACCACTGCCCTCTTCACAAGGAACGTATTAAGAAAGGATATCATACTAAAGATGGCTTTGATAAGTAAATACATTGGAAATTGAAATGACCCGAATTCATGAAAGAAATAATCGTTTCATAATTCTGTACATTCCCCAAATTGAAAGCTATGGGAACTACTTACTACAAACCCGTCTCCCTTTTCCTCATGTTTTCACCTTTTCCAGCGCAGTCATAAAACCGACCCCTCGTAGAAGAGGATTCGTCTATGGCTATACTGCCCCCAATATAACTCTGGATAGAATGGAGGGGCGATTGTAGTCGCGGAGATGCTCTCCTCGGTTCGACAATGTTCGGGAATCCAGAATTCCGAAATAGAGGAGGATGGTGCTCCACAGTCTAGGGTAATTAACTAATTAACTTAACCTTTCGAAAATGTCATAATTGACTGAATAAGAAAATAAATATAGTGATATAAAAGCACATGGAAAATAGCCGTGATGAAAGTAAAATCAGAAAGTCACGCGTTAAATACAACAGAGGGAATAGATTCAGAAAAAAGGGGAAAATCAGGAATCAAAATTTGGAAATGAGACAAGTTAGTTGAGTATAAACGAAGATATCACCATAATGTAAAACAATACATTAAATAATGAAGAATATAAGAAAATTTATAAAAACGCTAACAGCGGGTTTTCCTCATCTGCAGCATTTCTTACAGGCAATTATATTTAAAGGAATAACAAGTGTGAAAATTAGCGACATGACTGGGACTCGAACCCAGGTCTCCCACTTTCCGGGCAAGTATTATAACCACTGAACTACCAACTACTTTTATTTAAGAAATTTATAACATTTTACGAACGGGTAAGGGCGGATTGTTCAGCTACCTTATCGTAATTATATTTAAGCAAGTGGTCACTGGTTGAGGGAAACGAGAAGGAATAAGAATTAATAAATATGAAAGCAGAAAGTGAACGAAAAAGTATTTTTCATGGTCCTTAAATGATTAAAGCGAGAGGCTGTAATGAAAAGGGACATCGATGTGAGGACAAACAGAATTTGGGGGAGAAGGGTTCCATTGAATGCGTTGGAGAGACTGTTTACGTTCACTGAAGAAGTGTCCACTTGAAACTGCTCCGCTGAAGACCGCCGTCGTCCTGTCGTGTTTAAGGTCAACTCTCTCACACACCGCAAACAAATAGCCGATTCAACACGACCGAAAGAGCGAGGGACGGGAAAGCATCGATTCAGACGGCGACTCTTCTTAAGGAGATAAGTGGATATCGGAACTGGGGCTTGAATCCATCGATCTAAGCACTGACCTCCGCATTCTTAACCAATACCGTACATCTTAATGAGAGATAAATCATATTAGGGAAGGACGTGAGCGCTCTAACTTTTCTTCGTCCATTCTGAAAATATACCAAGGAAGAAGAGGAGTCGAAACAATATTTGGTCCAAAGAAATGGGATGCTGAGGGCCTTTTCGTATGTTTTCTGATGGTGTTGGACTAGGGTCGATGATTTCAGACCTTGAATTGGTAAGTTTTGATCGGTCGCGGTGGTTAAAATGCTAGCGCTCAAACCCCAAGGTTCCGGATTCGAGTCCCCGGCTAATTGGATTTTCTGGTTAGGGAATGAATGGACTTCCTGGACTACAGTTACTCTTCTCGACTATGCTGTAAGTGTCCAATGAATGGATGTTTTTTAGGGCACCGGAGAATAAAAACAGAATAAATTCATTTGAAGGATTCCTCGAATACTTATTTGCCTTCATTCCTTCCATCAGTTAGAAATCATTTTAAAGCTTAAATTCGGCGTTATACCGCAGTGTTACCCAACATGGAAGTCATTTCGTGGCACATTAAAAACTCAAAATTTTTAGCACACTAAACGAAGAATTTGTAAAACCTAGTTTAAATTAAATTGAAAAAGAATAAAACATCGACTGCAGGATATATATCAGAATTATCGTAGCAATCTATCAATAAAAGAAAAAATGTATCGCAAAATAAAGCGGCTTTATAAAGCGAGTTTAGGACTTTCGCAGATTGCGCAGAACACTGAGGGCTATAGCATAAGGAAAAAATGCCATAGAGTATCCAAGTATCATATCCGGAAGGCCTTTAATAATTCCCTTTTGAAATTGATCAACCCGGAGTCCGACTAAGAAAGGAGATAACTAAGCTTACCTCACTTGTTTCGTTTTCTTAAAAAATCAAAGAAGAATTTTTTAATTGAACTTGGCTCAGTTCACTCACCAAAACGCACTTCATGATAGGATCACAGACTCAAGTAGGAGGGACTAGATGTAAAGAAGCGACGCAACTTGCGTGATAAACTCAATCCGACGTAGAGCCGCGTCGCTGAGAAAGATAATACGACGATGCAGTGTTGATGAAATGATGAAAGGAGCGAATCAAGACGAAAATGAACAAAAGGGCTTCCTGAAAGTGCGGCGCTAAGAGAAGGGACGACTCGTAATGATGGAGAAGAAAAAATGAAGAGCGCGATAAAACAAAAGAATAAAGGAAAAGTATAGGGCCTCTAAAAGACGAAAAGAATGAGGAGCTTCCATGTGAGGTCACAGCGAAGAGACCGAAAATTCCCATTATACAAAGCGGTCGCATGCGTGTCAAATACCACGAGCTCAATCAGGCGCGTACCGGCAGAAACAAAAAAAAGATAAAGAGGAACGAGGATGAAAGGGAATGAAAGAGAAAGGAAATGAAAGGAAGAGAGATTTTTAACAAAAAATGAACACAAAAAAATCCCTTTTCATTATCTTCCCCTACACCCACATATGCTTCCCTATATCAATGGTCCCCTTTCGCACGCATGGAGCGAGAAAAAGGCCCTTTTCTCTCTCTATTCACCTTCTGAAATAAACGGCGAGTAGCACTGCCGAGGAAACCAAATGAAAGAAGGGTTTTGCTGAAGAGCTTCCATAGGTGAGGCCACGGAGATCCTTAATCATAGAGCCGACGTTCCGATAATACATACAGATATCACCACCACTAACCTGAAGCAGTAAGTGTGTCATAAAACATGAAAAATTTAGACTATTGAAATTATATTTGCAATTTGGATCCGAATGAAAAAATTCAAAAAATGAATTTAAAGTGCGTGGAAGTGTCCAGAACAAGGTATGGAACGACTAGTAATTTTAATTTAATTCTTTATGGCGTTCCGCGATGTTCTGCTAAACCGCTCATTTATTGCATAAACTCGCCAAAATAATTGCAACAGGTTACTAAATGAAAACACTTGCAAAGGTGGTTCTTTATTGACGCCTTTATAAAATATACCGGTTATAAATTAGGCATAGGATAATGCATAGTATTATTTAACAAATAAAGATTATACGAGTAATGACACTAAATTCAAATTCTGGCATGGAAATTTACGACATTGAAAAGGAAAGCTGAAATCCATAGATTGAACATAAAAAGGAATGAAACGTATTTGGTCAAATTCATTGTTATAGAGCTACCTTAAAAACATCATGAATGACTCCGATCGTATCATACTATATACAAATACGCGATTCAGAGCATTCTCATAACGATCGAATCGTTTTTCGATTTTCGTTGCAGCATGATGATCAGACTCAAGTGTTCTAGCACTCAATTCAATAATTTATGTACATTTCTTACACCGAATCAATCGGTCTAGAAAAGCGAAAATTAAATGATTTTCGAATAAAAATTCAATGGAATAAAATAATTATAATAATAGTTCTTCAGTATCTCCGCACAATAAGAATCACAGATTTTTGTTTAATAATGAATAATTTGAGATACAACAAATGAACAATTTGAGATTGTAAGAGAAAATAATAGAAAACATGAGAGGCAAGAAGCTTAGAGAACATTAAAGGTTAACCCATTTATCGAGAGCAGTCATCGCGACAGTTGAATTTTCGGCATGAGGAGACATTTAGCGGCCATAAAGTCATCAGGATCTACTTGCGATAAACGTCCCCGTCTCCGAAAACATGTCCCATCCTCTTTCACAATCGCCAGAGTGACAGTCATGAATCCAAATCCTATTACGCTTCCAAAATAGTATTTGAAGTCCAGCCGACCGTCTTCCCACACTGCGACACAAGAACACAAAGCCATTTACAGCGGATCATCCTAATTCTCCCATTGAAACCAATTCTAATCTCGACGTCCACTTAAAAAAGTTCGTTCCGCGGTGGGACGGGAGCGGAGCAAAGGGTTACCGACCCGAAAAAGACCACAAAACACAAGATAGTACCTCCGCATCCACCTCGGCAAATTTTCCCACCATAGTTTTTTTGAAGACCCGTCACACGCGATGACCTCTCCCTCCACACGGCAATATAATACCACTTGGACCCGCAGCCGGAGACTTGAACGCACGACAAAGCATCGGCCTCCCCCTCAGCGTACGCCCCGACTATTGTCCATCGTCCTCGGAGACGCGGTCGCGTGGACCCCCTTTTCAACATTTCAAGCGCCAGATACAAACGCGATGAAAGCGACGCGGGGCGGAGGGTTGGAGAATCACAATGAAGGCGCGCGCTGCGATGACGGTTTGCAAAGTGTGTTGGTGGCTTGATCAAAGGAAAGGATTAGGCCGGATGGACAATGGGACGAGGGAGTAATCAGTGTGCAGACGAAGAAGGGGGAGGACACCGCGGCACCCTGGCTCGCGTTTCGCCATACAAAACTTTCTCCCTCTTCGTGTTTATGCGTGCGTGCGGGAGACACGCGAGTTTGAGGTCAGTTAGACGTCTGTTAGATGCCTCGAGGACGTTGCGCACGCCCCCGTTGCGTGCGACCCGAATGGAAAGTGTAGATCTGTTCCCCTTGAATCTCTTTGTGCAGCGGGGGATGTGGCGTCTGCAGATATCACTCCAATCGGATGCATCGATGACGTCGCACTCGCCAAATAAACCTGAAACTCTGCCTCTGCAGACTGCCGCCGTAACATAAGTATCTGCTTCTATGCTGGTTAACGCACCCTGAAATTCCCTAATTAAAGCCCCACACGTATTTTTCTTTATAATCAATACCTCCCTTTATATGTTATTATCCAACAACTTCTGTATTTGTCTTCCATCCTACGTTTTCCAACCCTACATTCCATTCCTTCCTTTTGACATTAATTACCTATCGATATCTCGTCAAATTCCTCTGCCTTTTTGTCTTCAGTCCCTTTTCTATGTCACCGTCTCTAGAGGAGCAGCGAACCAGGGTACATCACACACAGTTGAAGGGACTGGGGAGATCTAAAATGACTGTTCTTCTACTTCTTTGGGTTTTTCGATGATACATTCATTTACCATCGGTATTAATCATAGGCTAATCACGATGGAAATCGTACCAAGAGAACACAACAGACATGCCCGAACTGGGACTCGAAACCGGTGCCTTGGCACGCATACCAACTTGGTGGATAGAAATGATTGAATTATTTCAATAGTAGTTGACAAGCCTCACTCTATATGGATAAACGGAACCAGACCAACAAGGAGCGTTCTGTTTGGAAGATCGACCAAAAGAGGTAAACTGAGTATGAAGAGGAGCGATTAAACATTCGATGTCGTATCGAGGGCGTTGGAGAGGGAGCGAGTGGTGGCGCAGCGCACGCTCCCGTTTCTACGTGAACAATAAAAAGGTTATGCAAGAGAGACCTCGCTAACTGAATACGCACAGGAAAGCAAAGTCCGCTGTCTCGGCCAGATGTTCTCAATTTGTACGACAATTGTTCCTTCCCCCCTTACGCCCGCACACCGTTCTTTCCTACGCCACCCCCCCTCGGGGCAACAATCACACGGGCACGGGCTCTCCTAGTCGCATTGTGTTCTCCTCTACTTCATACGCACAACATCTTGAACGGCTCTTTCCTTCCCCGCATACCGAACCCCTTTCTTGCTATCTCCTTCTATTCAACCGCCGTGTGTGAGCCTCACCTATTCACCTCCATCCAGACACCATTTCGTCCTTCCAATCCCGCTTCTTTTGTTCCCTACGGATCCTTCGATGCCTCACTCCTCCTATTCTCTCTTTTCGATTCTTCCATTCACTATTTCCTCTCCCAGGATTCCTATTCCCTGACTTCCAAGACCCGAAGGATGGTACCAAAGCTTCACAAGGTTCGAATATTCTCATCTGGAGAAGATTCTCTCTCGCATTACTTACGCGAACCAAACATTATTTTTACGAATTGAAGGATCAGTTTACGAAACGTTGGTTACCGAGAACTCTTAGGAAAAAAATTCTTACAGATAATATGGAAGCAAAACTTCCGCAGAATTTGTAGACATCAAAGATTCTTTCATATTATCTTTAGTGTACACATTCAACTGTCGGAATTATTATAGTTAGAAATAATAGGAGAGAAAGAAGGGCCATGTTTGCATTAGAGTTTTTGAAAGGAAGGAAAGCAGGATTTGGGTTCTGTTAAGAAAGGACTATCTAGTAAAAAGACAAAGTATAGCGAAGGGAAATACGAAAGATGAAAATGGTAGACGGCTTAAAGAAATTAAAAATCATTAGATGCAAAAATAAAAGTAGATACAGAGAGGAAAAGGCACGACAGCACTTCAGGAGCAAGTTTATTATGTTGACAATGACGTTTATCTTCAGCGATGGAGTATCATTTAAATAGGACACCATTTTTTGGAAAAAGAACACCGCAGCATTACTATTTTTCCATGCATTTAAGACATCATTAGAGTGACACATTGATACGTTAATGGCAAACGCAGGTGAAAGTAGAAAAAACTCGTACAACATCAAAAAGATCGACAATGCCACATACATCGAAGAAACAAAAAATGGAGTACAATCATCATTAAGACAATAGAAAGGAACCATTTTCATGATTTCGCAATAGTGAAATCATGAAAATCTTGATCTCCTTATTTAGATTTTAGTCTCACTCTTCATGGAGAGTAATTTAAAAATCATAACAGACCTTATCAGTTAGAAAGTTTAAAAGGCTCTTATAAAAGAGGTTATGCATTCAAGGGCAACTTTCGTTACCTGTGGATGGGTTACCTGACCCTAAGTTTTGCATTGTAATTATGGTGAAGCAAGAAAAACAATCAGAAGGAAACATTTTTAATAGATAAACCATCCATAAATACTTATACGCTAACATTTATAATGCATATCCTCAACATTTCCCGTTAAACTCAAAGTTGTATTTGACTTGCTATTAATCCATGTTTCAAAGCGTCAGTTAACCAAATAAGTAACACAGAGAAATTCGCAACAATAAAGGAGAAGAAAGATAACTTCTGCAAGCAAAAGTCAATTTTAACGCTCAGAGCTACACGTACACGCAGCGAAGTCAACGCAGCTCAAAATTGTCATTCAAATTCCTCCATCATCCGGACCCAAAAACCCTCACATCCGGAAAAACACGCTCGTCCCGCTCACCCGGAAAAGTTTATTCCCGAATCTCATTTGATTGCACGGGGGAGCAATCCAAAGACACCACCGATTCGAATTAATAAGTCGGCGACGGACCCGAATTCCCAAATCCGCGCACATTCCGACCTTTACGAGATGGGAATCGGTCGAACACACCTTCGCCTTTTAAGATCTCGGGGTTATGCACGAGCGGAGATAGTCCCACGAGAGGGCCCGCACGTAAGGGCCCCTGCAGGAGGGAGGGAATTCCATCGAAAAGTAGGGTCGGCGGGAACGAATCGTAGGGGTTACGGCGTCTCTATTGAGATTCTGACGGCGTGGCGTTAAAACCCCCGCCCTCCGAAATTTCGCAGCACACAGCCCAGAAAATTCACCTTCAATATCTCCCTTCCGAGCAGTTATCGCTCCCCACCATAAAGCCCATTACTAAACCCCTCTTCTTGCACCCGAAAAATCCCTTCCTTCCCACACCTACGCCTTACTTTATGACCTTACTCATCTCCTGCAATCCTGCCATACTTCCTTCTCTGCGATATTCACTCATTTGAGAGCACCCCAGTGTCTTGGCCTTCTTCTCCCCCACCCAATTACCTCCAAGACGAGACCGTAAAGAGATTTTAAGAACTTTTAAATTAACTCGAAAGTGACGCTTATGAGCGAATGCGCGTTGATTTGTTATTCAAATCAAATCCGGAGTGTTTAAAGGGGTTATGAGTTCGGGGAATTCAATTCGTCCGCGAATGTTTTGGGAGGAAAGTTCCGCAGAATCCCTGGAAGACGCCCGAGGACGTTACCAAGGAGAAAGATTACTGAGAAAGGTAAAGTAAGGCTCACTACATTCTTCTCCTGTCAATTCGTTCCACGTGAGAACTATAGACTGCGTGCGAACTGTATCTGTAATTACTGCATTATATTGAAAATGGCATTGATGCGATATGGTTGTGATTTCATGGGTATGTTGATATACTAAACGATGTATAAACATTGCATAAATTGTTAATTGTCCTAGATTCGAATGAAAAAAAAATTATAATATAAATAATATTTATAATTTTNNTATATATATATATATATAACTTCCGCGATGTACTTGGTTATTATTATCGATAAAATCTGTGATTTTCCGATAATTTTTCACTCCTTATACAAAGAAATACTCTTTAATGATAATAATTTTTCGCCGGTAAGTCGGTATTAATTGTCAGTATCCAAAACTCAAGAATTATGAATACGAAAGAAATTCTGAGTAACTATTCTTTATAACCAATCCTTAACGGAAGCAATGGAAGACAGACACTGAAAATTTTTAATTTGATAATACGCATATAGAACTGTAAAGAACTGTGCAGAGGTTTTAAACTCGAAAGACAGAAAGTTTGTCACAAAGCAGTTTTACCGAAGTAATTATAAACCACAGCCGGTAGCCCTTCATAATAATATTTTGCGTTTAAACTTAAATGAAACTTAACAACAACTCAAATGAATTACAACTTAAATTAATGAAACGGTACCCTTCCATTGAAAATTCAAGAAAATAACCTCTTATTCCAAAGCATTTGTCAGTATTCGAAATATTTCCGAAAATGGCACATTTTTATTATAAATACGAAATCGCAATAAAAACAGCACCGTAGGAACAATCCCCCGTATCCTAGCGAAATAAAGAGGGAAATGCAGGAAAGAGCAAGGCAAAAAAGCGTCGCCTTGGGGAAGAAGATAGGGAAGGATAGAGGATAAGAAAAAGGGGAGGAAGTGGGCGGAAGGGAGCAGAATGGAAGCGGGCGACTTCCCTGTTCTTATCGCAGACAGCAGGATAATTAAATTTGTCCCAGTGATTTATCGTAAGCGTTAGGATCTTCCCGTTCCGCGAGTCCCTGGAGAAGGTCTGAAGGGAAAGGGGGGCAAAGGAGCACTTCGGAAGCTGAGATGCTCTCGAAAGAGATAATGTAACCGAGTGGCGCATGGAAACGCTATCATAATTCGACAAGGAATTGTAGCATTCCTCCTAGATTATATTACTACGGACTTTAATTACTCCGCCCTTTATTCATCGCAGGACTGGAATGCTCGTAATACTGAGCGAAAAAATAAATCCCCAGAATCATGCATAGGACACCCAGATGAATTTTAATCACGCCTTTTCCAATTATAATAAAAACGTGCTTGTAGAGAGCTTTCGTTATTAAATACTGAACGTGGAGTGGGTTATGTACACGCAGGTAAATACGAAAACAGTATAAGAAATAAAAGCATAAGAACGAACATACGATCGAGAAAAGCTAGAATTAAAAATGCATTCGAGAATTAACTTTTTCCAAATCGAAATGCATTCATTTAATAAGAAACTTGTAGCAGAAATCAGAAGACTCAAATAGTGCATTATGTAGCGGGCGTCTGTATCCAATACAAAAATATCGGTATGTTCAATATGCAGAATTTTTTATACTGTTTTAAATATATCAATAATGAAATGTATATCATATAAAAGGTCTTCACATAATCAAGATAAATTAGTAAGCACAACCAGTTTTTCCAAAACAAGTATTACATTAGCAACATTTGCAAAACATGGAATTAAAATGTTTACTTATAGTTTAACCATTGAATTCGATTCGAACTTCGGACGAGAATTCCGAAAAATCACGGAGCACTCGATGGAGTGCTATCGGGAAATTAGAATCGGAAATGATTGGTAGGAACGGTCCATATTCCGCGAGATTAAAAACACAACAGGGAAGACGTTTTCTAGGGGAGCAATAAAATGGAATGGAAGCGCTATAGCGTTGACACGAAGGAGATGGATTGAGATCTGAGGGAAGGAAGAAATGAAAGAAGGGAATTGCCAGGGACAGAAGAGAGGGAAAAATAAATAGGCAGACGCATTCTCTCGACGCGAGGAGTAAATGAAAGAAGGAAAGGGACGGTGAGATAAGGGAGGAGATATTCGAAGAAAGACGAGAGGAATAAAGAATTTAAAACTGTAGAAGGATGGGACGAAGGATATCGCGTGATCAGAAAAGAAAACAAGAAAAAAACGAGAAGGAAAATAAAAAACGAAGGGACAGATCTGAATCGATAGAAAAACTTCCTCGATGCAGTGAAGTCGATCGGTAGGAAATTCCTTCCTACCTCCATTTCGGGGATCCGCCAGGAATTAACGATATAAAAAGCAATAAAGTAGAATATTTTGATTTAAAGGAACTATAGCAAAATTACACTGTATTAGAGTACTTGAATAAATATCGAATACTTAACAAACCTTTCTTAGGACCGAAAGTAAAACCATCCACCCGATCTTCTTTGTATTTTATCCATCCATAGTATTTTACAAACGTTTAGGAACAAATTTAAAGTTTAAAATTTGCAAATACATTTACTATCATGTTTCGTAATGGTTCTTAAAGGAAATGTGAAAGGGTTGCTGATTTGAAGTCATAAATTTTGCGAGTCCTAAAGTTACTTCTTCCGTTCATACACTTCGATATGAAAATAATTAGAAACATTTAATCACGCAAAGTACATTAGTTTTAAACCGACATAAATCTTCTCCTAGCAGGATTTTGAAAGATAATTAATCTTTGATTTTCTAAGAAATAGTTTTCGTTTATTTTTAAATTTATTTATAGGTATTTCTGCAATGAAACTCCACCAGAGAAACCCCTACTCTTATGCATAAAATAATTCACTGAAATCGTTACGCGAAATGTGTGTGTGAGTGTATATATAACTATAGAAGGAAAAGGAGGAAAAGAAACGAGAGAGAAGGAGAAGAGAGATGGATGGAGGAATAAAGCAGAAAATGGGGAAGGTGGCGCAGCCACTCAAATGTCCCTCACTCCCACACCCTCGTGATAAATGTCTTCTCTTTGCAAGAGTTCACTCCACTCCGCTCTGATTCTTATCTCTCCCGCCCTTATATTCCCTCGCTACTCGATACATGAAGTAATTCCCTTCGCACCAAATTGAAAAAGAGGACGGAATTCGATTCCTGCTACAACGCCCTCATCTGCTAATTCCTCCTCTTCGTCATTAAGCGAAAATTCCATGAGTCGAAAGCTTAATGATGTTTCTTCGCTAAATTTCGGGAAATTCTCTTTCGATCATTGAAGCATGATCTATATGATTGTGCTATGAGTGCTCACTGCAAGAAAACATGAAATAACATATTCAAGAAGACTGGATTATTAAGAACGGATTCAATCCCATATAAGCGGTTATGTAAAGATAGTTTATCAAGCACGCTAACCACTTAGTGCAAAGATAATCAAAATTTTTTCCTGTCGTTAACTTTTAAAAGATTTTTAACCTTTAAAATTGATGGTGTCCAGCGATACTTGTGGGAATGACATTAAATATAATAAAACAATATTTAATTAGAACTATTCCACAAAATGTTTTAAATGACGGAACCACTTTCCTGAGCCGCTTGAAGAGGAAGAAAATCGATTCTAAATAAAATAATCTAAACAATTTATTATAAATTAGAGAAGGATTTTATTTGGCGAATTAGAAACTGCAAAGTCCCATCTTCCATTCATTCCTCAAATGAAATTAATTAAGAGCTCTATGAAGCTTATTTTTTAAGTCTTCAAAGTCGCAGATGGCGTCACCTTTTAATAATGAGGGAAATCAATGAAAGTACCACCAATATTACAAGTGAAATTGCATCGTCTTTGTAACACTTCCTCAAAGATACAAATCTGCTCCCTTGATGCACTCGCCTTCGAGATTTGTCTCTATTCCGTCGGAGTTAATTCTTCACCATAAATAAATCGTATGGTTTTGCATTCTCCAACAGTCACTCCATATTCATTAGAAAGAGACGCTAGTCTATGAAAATGGCCGCCCTCAAATGAGTGACGAAATGAGAACAAATGGTTCTTCGATTGGAACAGTGCATCGAAATGTGGCGATGAGGACAAATTGTGTGTCCGCTGCTCATCACAGCTTAGAATGAACGAATGAGGGAGATGCCTCAAATAAGAGCGACGGATGGATCGCGATTGCAGTGCAGTAAATAGAGATCAAATTCTAGGTTTTTAGAAACAAATCCGGCGAGACTGCTATAAATATACTAATATAGCATAACGGATCGCCATACAACTTTGACAACATTATTCATACTTTATAAGTCGCTCTCATCAACGATCATGTATCAAATATGCTACAAAGAACTTCAGACCTAGAAACAATTATTTATACATTTGTAGTGGGAGTAATTGATTGTAAAATTAAAAAAAAAATAACAAACGCTTTCAATGTAAACGGCAAACTTGGAGAAGTATAGGTCATTTCAAGAACTATCCGATTCTTCATTGGTTCAATGAAAAAAGAATCAGTCTACCTTGAAAACGGACTTCTTTATAGGTCCAACGGATTTGAAGTTATTCAAACTATTAACTGCAAAGAATCTTATAACTGATCTTATATATTTATAATAATAATAATAATAATTTTATTGGTCCATAAAACAAGCTATATTTAACAGAACCCAAATGTCTGTAATAACAACCATCCATACGCTACTAAAGAGTAGATGTAGGTATGTGCGGAATGATATAAACTTAATCAATTGATCATATCAGCTGAAAACTGATCGTTGAAGATTTTTTTAATTGAGAATTTGTATTTGCGACAATTTCTTTGAAGACAACGTTAAAAGATGGATTGAAGAAATCCAAGACGAGCATTAATAGTACAGCGATGAATATGATTTAATTTCTGCAATAAAACTGAAGGGAAAAAAACTTTCAGACGCCAGTTGCCGTGGATATAAAAACAAAATTAAATCATCAAGCGCTGTAGATGATCACCGATTGAAGTAGTCAGCTTATCGTAGAGATGGTCCCTGTGAATCACAGCGTAAGAACGGAATGCAATCGCCCTGGTCGTCATTACAAACACAAGGAACCATGGAGATGGGCAAAACGCATGTCGTAGGCAAGTGCCTTCCTTCCTCAGTTTCCTCAATCCATCCAAGTATGAAAGAATGCCCATTTCAATGGTGCATTCTCCCCTCGGTGCTTCCCTCAACACCGGAGGGGGCGAAGATATATGGACGGAGGACCGCATCGGGAAAGATTGAAAGCTGGATTGGAGGCCTCCCCCTCTCTTCAACGCCTCCCAAGAAGAACGCACTCTTCCCTTACCAAACTAATCCATCGTCATCTATTTCCTCATCCACAAACACATCTGCGACTGCTGCGTTACGCACTCGAGAGAGTTTTATCGCCGTCTCAGCAGTTATTCATTCATCTGCTGCCCAAAGAAGTGGAGCACTCCGCAGATCCAAAGAGAACTCCATTCGCCGTTAACTGTGCCTTTTCCCGCACGTTTCGAGACGGCCTTCTTCTGAAAAAGAGTTGTTAACTTCAATGCCGAATGGCTAAGTACAGTACTCGTGCAGTGATGCTTACTTACTGATAGCAAACGAGTTTCCGGACTAACGAAGACTTTGTTTAGTTTTTCTCGGCGAACGAGTGTATTTACGGATACGAGTGCACGTACAAATGAAACGTTACGGCCCAAGATGATATAAGATACACACATACATATAACCGTATGTACAAGATTATAAAAATATTGCGCAAGTTGCGATATTCTAAAACTAGATTTCTCGCGGAGCTTGTAGACAACTAAATACCAAAACTGTGGTAATAAAACGGTATATAAAACATGGAGGTGTGCAAGAATTCATCAGTTCATAGTCCAGAATTAATCAGTCATGTGGGTGAGACTAAAATATAAAATTAGGTGAAAGAGAGCGATGTAAGATACGATACTTAAGGGTAGTAGATTACAGGAAAAGAGAACATTGATAGGACCAATAAAATAAAAGTATATCGTATTAATGATAAATAATAAGAGAGATTAACGTTTTTTGCGTCCTTTGATCATCGTATCACACATCGGGTAATACAGTAATTCTTCGAAGATTTCTCAAATCGCAAATAACCTTTCTTAAGTCACAGGAAAAATGATAGCTCAGGTGCATCAAGGAGCCACGTGGAAAGATGTATTAGCCGCAAAGACAACTAAATGTATCCAATATGATCAGGAGATTCACTCGAACCATCTCGCTCGTATTTAAGATTAATCTTGACGTGCATCTTAGGCGGGTTCGTTTACATGCCGTCACTTACGTCCAGATACATTGCGAATCCTAATCCATTCGCGTTGAGAGAAACATTCAATCATGGCCATCCATCTCGGACACTTTCATCCCTTATGTATCGCATTCGCAGCATCGCTCTTGCACGAGGCAATTAATATTTAAACGGATTGCATGACTCTGACCCTCTCTCATACGTTACTCTATACTTTTCGCGTTTTTCCATTCCCCTTCTTTAGTAGACGTTCTTCTACGACATCGATTCTTCTGTTGCGCTGTACTGTACTATTTCTGTCTATAACCTTAACTCACAAATGTTTAGCTCAAAATTCTCCACTTCTCCACCCAAAAACCTTTATTTACGTACATTTAAATATTTTCTCCTGTGTTTACATTGCTACTATACGTCCGTAGTCATCGCGTCGGAGAAGTTTTTGAATTTCGGTGACAAAGAAATCAGCACCGGCCGATTCCATGATTCACTGATTCTCTCAACCCTATCCGATGCAGAACGCACCCTTAAGACGCCGAAAATCCTTTTTATTGAGCCGTGAACGAGCAACAAAAGGCTTAATGTCGCCATCACTCACCCATCGCATCCTAGGGCAACAAGACTCTCAATTTCCTGCAGCCACATGTCCCACACCTTAATTTCCGCACCATGATCATCCTCGCACGCACGGGATAAAGGCGGGATATTAAAATCAATGCCATTACCTATTCATAAAATTTCATACCGGCGGCCCTGAGCATTAGATGATAACGGCGGGGGATGCGTACGAAGATGGGGGGCGCAATAGAAGGGGCGTCCTTTAAAGGGTGTGAGCAAGCAATGGGAGTGGAACGGCTCTTGCGGGAAGGGATGTGTTCAGAGGATGATATTGTGTTACCTGTCTGAATATTTTATGAGCGTGTTTTACGGATGGATGACTCGTAAGATGCCCCAGTCGCGCAGAGTGTTTGGAGGAACTTTCGGTGTACACTTTGGCTGTGTTTGTGCCGAAGGAATATTTGGGCAGAAGTCGGGCCGGCGACATATGACTCGGCTTCAGTCGAGACATTCTGAAAGATATATCAAATGGTGTGGAAAATTCTTCCATCGATATGATAAATGCGTTGTTTTTAAGGAGTGTAATACTGTTAAGGACACAGACGTGGGCGATTTGTACACTATGTAAAACCCAAACCTAATGGAAATTTACAAAATTGTGAACGTTTTTGAGATAGATCCCAGAAAAGGGATAAAGGAAATGAGAATCAAATAAAGGAATTATTAGGTACCTCAATTCTTTCACTCAAAAGATTTTCAATGACTAAAAATTCGATTTTCGCTCAAAAAATTGCGCAAGAGCAAATAGAGTCATTAAAAGGAAGTGATACATACGTATATCATTTAGTGTGAACTAAATATTTCTTTTTCAACTTTTTAGTGTGAACTAAAAATACCCCGAAAGCATTTCGATGAAAGAAATTAAAAAGCAAGGAAGCAACTCTTACTTGATAAATTTTAAAATAAAACAACTTTTTCCAAGCAATAACCCTGACATATTTCTTGACGAGGACCTAGATTACTCTGTTACCATTATTCTATAATCTCGAGGAGAAATTGTTAATTTGGGGTACATGACGATATCCTCCTGAATGGAAACGAAGAATTATCGAAAAAAAAATATTCGCGGAACTAAATTATCGTTGATTGGGAACGTTGCTATGGCGCGAAAAAAAATATAAACAAGGCCCATTTTGGCAATAGAGACGGGCGGCCATTAATATAAATAACCGCGAAGGGTGTTGGCCAGGTGCCCGTGGAGAAATGACGGACGTTATCAAAAGAGCACGTGATCTGGTAGGCGTGGGTGTGAGAGGTCCGGTAGAATACGTTGAATAGGAATGAGCGAGTGGAATTGTGGGTAAGCAAAGAGGAAACGGATGGAAAGAGGCACTTGAAGATCATTTATGAGTGACAGCGAGCACGTGGTCGTGAGAAATGGTTGCCTCGCGCCCTCTCTGCAGAGAATCGCTCCTTTCCGAAGATTTATAAAGAGATGAAACGACGGAAACAAATGAAAAACAAAAAATTATTAGCCTCCCTCTCTCTCTCTCTTCTTGATATCTCTTTCTTTCCCGGATTGATCTAGCGGATTTCTTCTGCTTCTGAAGATTGTATGCTTTATAACATCAGATTAGACACATTCTTAGATCTGACTGTAACTCACTGAAATGGCGCCAAAATCTGCACAAGATTTAATAATCACGTAGAAAGTAAGATCCATTGTTAAATTTAAAACGAAAAATTGCTATAATTTCACAAAGTACGCAACCGAGTGGAAACAATCTTTTCGCTGGGAGGAGCAATGTAGTAATTTCTTTTTATTTATTCAAGACAATCATTGCATAAGCTCATTGCATGTGTCTGTAAATATTCTATTTTTAATCAAATGCCACTTTATCCACTCGCTATTTTGTGACACATTCTAAAATGGGCTAACATTCTAGTCTAAATTTCGCCCATTTTTAGATTTTTTTATTCTATCGAATATATACCGAAATATAAAGAGCCAAAGAATGGAATGAAATCAATTTTTATTCCCATAAGGCAGTGAAGACCAACCTTTCATAGTTTGTGTGTCAACTATTTCACTCTTATTTTACTCCACACAAACTATAATTATGCGCTCTCTAGATTTCATTGGCAGGTTCTGCTACGAGTCTATGCTTACATTTAAATCGGTAATAAATGTATTTTTGCTTTTTCTCAGGATTCAATTCGCCGCTTTTATTCATGTTCTTTTAGTCATTTACATACACCAAGAGTTGGCTATCTCTACATCCAATAATCGTAACAAATGTAACCGAAAAACGAAATACTGCTGCTAAAACTGTTTGAAACAAATGCGAAGTAGAATACAAAGAGGCGTTGTACCTTTTACACGACAATTTAAGGAAAAAACACGAATAGGTTGCGACGAGTGATCGCCATAGACCTCACCTATGACTGCGAATTTGAGTTTTTGAATTCTCCCTCAGACTTACAGGCAGTTTTCTGCTCATTTAGTGCCAATCCATTCTTGAGAAGTAATTATAAAAGGAGGAGCCGAATTCAAATACATCGCTAAGAAAAGTGAGATCAGATTCACGAAATGGGCAATATAACAAGAGACGAGGCGAAAGAGAGACTTTAAGAAAGCTCATTAAAAGGCGGCGTTGGCTTTCTTTAAGCGTCGCCACTCCGAAAAATCCGCTGACGTCATGACATCATTATCATTTTAATAAATGGCGCCACGGGGAGGCGGTGGGCGCGTCCCAGTCATCGATTACCACCATTTTCAACACTCGGATAATTTGTCAGAAGAAGACTTTATGCTTCGAATATTGGAAAAGGACTCCAAAACTGTTACTACCTCCGCTTTAAGCGTCTTAAATAGAGAAACGGGCTTCATCTCAACTCAAAAATGTCAAATATCTTTAATTTCAATTGCAACGTTCCAAATGTACCAGGTTTCAAATAAAACTTGATATAGACCAATTGGTTAAAAATTGCATTGCCTGAGTTGTATCTTCGTAATGAAGATCGGAGATTATAAGATAAGATTTTCACCGAATGGCAGCTAATCAATTTTCTCCACAATTCTGCAATAGATTGGGGAAGATTCCGTTTCGTTAAATGAATAGCAAAGGGATAAACAGGGATGTAACAGAAATCGTACGTAAATCCGAATCGAAGAGGATAAATTAGCACTTCACCTCTTGGCCTCCACAAAATCGAAAACAGTCTTTTATTTGGCATACACCCAATCACAGCGATGAACGGCTTTTAAACGCACAGATCCAAAATACGAAACAGATTAACAGATTGGGAGGAAATAAGAAGTTCAAATCACAGAAATAATTAACGATTCTATATTATCGGTCGACTTAACTTGCTCCTAGACATTTCTTCCTTCCCTATCATAGTCGAAAACCAAAGAGAATTTACTTGATATTACATGGGATGGGGTATTCACTTTCTTCTTTCAAATCGCACATTTAGTAAAAAATGTTGCAATGAATATATAGTAGTTCACGAGTTGCATAGTAGACAAATAATGTGAACTATAGAATAAGTCTTGAGAATAAGATTAGCGTAAAAGAAGGGAGTAAAACGAGGGTTAAAACGTCAAAATTGTTAAAGAAATGTATAGAAAATACATTCCCAGTAAATTATTATGCGCTCCTTTGATACACAACACTATCAGATACAAGAAGAAAAGTAAATTACATACATCTACTACTAGCGAATCCGAAGTTTCAAAATTTTCTTAATGATGCTAGCACACTAGCGAAACTAAGTCTCCTAAAATAAACCTGTGGAAACGACAAAAATGTATAATCTCTCTTCTCTTTCAAATAACTGAGGACGAAACGCGACAGGAGTGGCCAAGGAAGTTAGGTCCAGCGTAGCTAAAAAAGGTGATCTGCGGATATAAAGATAACTGCCCAAAGAAATGATCCGAAGAAACAAAACAGGGGGAGAAACAATCGTTGAGGTTTTTACTGAGAAAACCGGGCTGAGAACACGCGTTATAGACCCGGTGAATATTCGACGAAATGATTTCGAAACATTCCAATGGAGAAAAGGATATCTTGCCGCAGATATCTGTCGCTCGGGCTAATCCCCTTAATTCCATAAAAAGCGGATCAACTCTCGTTCGCCGAAAAAGAGCCGCGGCGATATCGATCAGAAGGCGAATACTTTTAATTTTAATGTGACGCAAGTAACGACCAATCAAAGGCGAGTGGCATCAGATTTCTCCAATGGAATCATGAAAAGGAGGAAGATTCTTTAGCCGCGGGCATGCGCAAAGGGGGCGCCCCTTCAACGGAGGCGGGGGAGTGGACCTGCTATGGTTGTCATGGAAACAGCACCCGCCTCTTTTCGGAAGGGAACCATCCATCCAAGAAGGAGGAGGTGTGTGCACGGGTCGTTAAGGGGGAGGACCTCCATCCTTTCCTTACCAGAAGACTTCATCTGGCGATGAAACTGTGACTAACTCAACGAGAGCAGATCAGCGACAAGAATTGAAAGAAGCTCATTCGGAAAAATAAGGTGAATGTCTTGAAGGTATAGAGATGGAGTACATGGAGCAAAATACTAGGATCGCTCTTTGGCTAATTTTAAGGAAGGCATACAAAGAGTCCAACGGTGAATACTGAAATCCTGACCTGACTCCTCCCGACTGATTGGTGAGGTAAAAAGACGAATACGAAAGCCCTTTTCTTACCTAAAACGTACCCCTGAGTATCCAAATCTCACAATCATTTACAGCGTCCTTGATTTAATAATGCAAGAAAATCTCGAGGAAAGAAACACGAGAACTAGAATACGAAGTAAGAGGCTGATGAATGAATAAGCTCTAAAGGACAGGCTACACCGACCGTATAAAACTGATACAACTCCGTTGGTTTGCATACGTGAGAAGGAAGTGAAAGACAGTGAGGAACAGACTTAAGACAAGTCGGTGAGTGCGCTTTTAGAGGAAGTCAGAGAGAAAAGGCGGTTGTCCACGGCGAATGAAGTTCCATGAAAAGAGTTTTACGTAATTTTACGAATAAATGGGAACAAATTAACGGGTCTATATGTAAGTATATAATTTACGGAGGAATATGGTAAACAAATAAAGTAACAAGTATGTCTAAGAAAGAGGAAACTGCGACTTTTATGTATAAAGAGAAGGAAAAGAATAGGATCTTTTAGCGAACGCATAGACCATACACTCAAAAACAAGCTAAACCGTTGTACATGTTGGTTAATATTACGTTCCTGAACGTATGTTCGAAACAACATATCCACAGCCATAGTTAAGAACTAATTTGATCATCAACGATTCAGTGTTCTCCAAATATCTATTATGTAAGTAACTAGAAAGAGGAAAAACATTGTAAAATGACGGAACATTTGAAGTTCGCTCAAAGGGCAATAATCAGAGACGAAAACAAGTCGTGCTTATCTGACGTAATAATGGAACCTGAGATACGCTTAGAAGAGAAAGGAATGAGACGTGAGATTGCTTTTTGTGGGGCCTCAAACTTGGGGGCGAAACGAGTGGCCCAAACTTCCGTGGAAGTGAGAATTGGAGGGAGGGCTCGAGAGAGGAAAACCATTCTGCAAAGTCAACCCCATTTCCACCCACACCAGCGCTTTATTTATGCCCTCTCCGTTTCTCCAATCTGGATGCAGCTGCCCATTACTTCTTCGACGACCAGGGAACACAAATAGTAAACCATGCGGAGAATATCTCACACACGAGTTACTCTACGGATACTATGGAAATGGAGTATACTTTTAGAGGTGTCTTAGAAAAGGAGTTTTAATCGATCTAACACTCGCTAAGTATAGTAATCGATCTGACACTCTCTATTGTCGTTAATGATCTAAATCAACCAACACATTGTTACGAAGAAATCTACCTACGAATGAAAAAAAAATTCCGAATGTTATACTTATTACGAATATTGTTACCAATCTCCTGCGAATTACTTTTCCGTCGACACAACAAAAGCTGTATTTGGGAAATTCCCATAGAGACATACTAAGTATATAGTTGTTGATAGTGATGAATAGTTTAAAGATTTTAGGACGAAATAAAACACCGTTTTACAGTGAAGAGAATATACTTCCAAAGGAGTATAACATACATACGTACACACTTTATAACAGTGCTCGTTTACGTGGGAGAATGATGACCGAATGAGAAGGCCGTTCAGTTTGGTTTGAATACGTGAGTGGGCTTTTTGATCACTAAATAGGAGAGCAAAAATTTATCAATAACAAGGTAGCTCTTTACTTTAAATGACAAATAATCATTTTAGTTCAGTAGGGAGTAATATTATCAGCCCATCTCTTTTTGTCATTAGATACCCATTTACCCTTAACATTCAATTAGCCACACGTCGAAAGCTGGTTAGCTGGGTAAAGTACTTGTATTGATGTAAATGTAACAGACATGATGGAAAATAAATTTGTTGGCAGTAGTTACACTTTGTTAATAGCAAATCCGAAGTTATGCATATTTCTTGGACGCAGATCGGGGGATAAGATTACTAAAATACAAAGTTAATTTGTAAAAGTTGAATAAATTGCATCGATTACGTATACGCAAAATCCCTAAAAAAGAAGAAAGCTTCCGTATCTCTATAATATGCCTCAGTTTTTAAAGTGAAATTCTAGATGCAGCTCTTTCCCGAGCGGATCGTCTGACTTCCCCGGCTACTATAAAATAAATTCCAGCTTAAAATTAACCTCCAAATTTCTTTTCTGCTAACACGCTTTCCCTTAGCTTGAAGATGACATTTTTACTTTTCAAGATTTCCCATCAAATTCGCCGCTATCTTTACCCCTTTTCCTAATTTATTCTGCCAGTTCTGCTGTTCCTTCGTACCCTTGGCCACTCTTATGTTGTTTATAGCTTAGCGTAGGTCATGGAGAAAACGAGGATTGTAAAATAAATTATCCGATTGGAGATGTATTTTCCTCGTTTTAATTTAATTCCGTCTTTTCCTTCGCTTCCCTCCACATTCGCATATTTCACTTTCTCCGCAGCCACGATTTATCATTTGTAAACCCCTCATTAATTTGCCCTTTTTCTTCTCCTTCACGTGTTAATTCCACAACATTATAGAGCCGTATATTTACTCCTCTTTTCTTTTACCACACTCATGAATCCCCAACCATTCCTACTTATTTTATACCGTAATATTTTAGGAATGACGACTTCTAAAAATATACTCTTCTACTTTTCTGAAGGGACGGTTAAATTAAGATGCAGGGCCGAAATAAACATTGAAATTAAAGTTGACTTTCTTAATCTTCGCCTTATTCTCATTACCACCACATTTTCATAAAACAAAGGTAAGTCAACATTGCATTCGTCCATTTTAAACTTTGAAACACTGTTTATTACGAAGAGACGATGAGAATTTCATTCCCTACTTTTTCAAGATTCATTACAATCATTGCTTGAGATAACGATAACTTTTTGCCGGCGATGTGTATAGAGAGTTTCATTGATAGTAAATCATATTTTCCATCCTCATAGAGATTCTACGTTAAAAACATATTACTTAATATGCACAGCCCTCTGATAGGCGCATATCTAAGGAGATGACGATCACAGTTATAAATAATAATTATAAGCCAAATCTAAATGAATCCCCTCAACATCATGGAGGCAAAATGCGTTTCATAAAACAAATTTGCTTAACATTTACCCGTGAGATTGCCTCGTGTGAAGCTGCTTTTGAGTTCTCTAGTGAAATGGTGTGGTTGTTGTACGTAAGTAAACGAAGTCAATCTCAAAGTGAACTAAGGGAAAACATTTTGCATTTCCATTTTCCCTTTTAGTCGGAGAGATATGATAAATGGAAATATGAAACAAAGTAATTAATATTCTTTAGAAAGAATGACGTAATAAATGAAGAAGACAGTAAAGACGTTCAAATCGATTCTACATTAAAATGCACGCGCAGCGAAGTTACGGTCGACTCTGGTTTCTCCCTGGGTGAGGATGAAGTGTGGGTAAACGAGGTATGTAACGTGTTTACTCGCAAAGGAGGATATTTATGCACGAATTTATGCAAGCACTTCCTCCTGATTATGCAATCTGGTCTTAAAAAGGGAGAAATCATCGAGTCCCTAGAAACCATGGTCCACAAGATGAGACGGAACTAGTTTCGTCTGTACACCGTCCCCGTTTACCTTCGCATCCAAGTATAAGAGTAAACAAACGAGAAATGAAGTTCCAATACTCGCCTCCAATTCCCAACTTCTCTTCTCGTTCCCTCTTTGTTCCTTCCTCATTCAAAATCCCTCCCTCACATTCCCTCTCCGGCTCTTTCAAAAGCTCTCTCCCTTTTAGATTGATCCACCAACACAGCCCTGACCGAAACCGTATTTCATTTTAATGGTCCCTTAGCCTCGGATTCCATTAAACTGTTTCACTCCTGGAAAGTTTACTTTGCTTCGAGACCATTAGAAAGGGTGTGAGAGGAGAAGAGGGATAGTGGCTGTCGACAGAATGGGGGAAGTGGATGAAGGAATGCCGAGGGCGGGATGAACTAACGAAAGAGAGAAAAGTAACGCGTGCAGTACTAAAGAGCACACGGGGAGAGTTACTGGAGCAGAACTAAACGAGGAGGAAACTAAGGAATGGAAACAGTTGCCATAGAACGATAGGATATTTCCATCTAAAAGGATTGTCCTAGAGTGATAGAGTTTGTAGATTGAAATATGTTTGATTCTATCATTCATTATAGTTCGAAAAATAAATCTTAATATAATTTAACATAATTGAGAGCAATTTAAAAACCAAAAAGGAGGTTGAGAACACTCCTCCGTTGTAAAATATTAATAGAAAAATTTCTATTTGAAGTATTTTTATTTTTAATAAATATTAGGCTTTGCTCGTAGCTCAAAGCTTATTTTTTCTATTCACAAACGCCCAAGAGTTTGAAAGGGCCGATAACAACAGTTTCCACAGAAACGCGGTACGTTCCTCAGAGAAAAGAGGATTTGTACTTGGTGATGTGATAAATATTTTTACTGAAGAAGATCATTTCAATACCCGAGAAGCTGAAATACTAAGGCGAAGTAGTTTACAAGGAAAAGGGTGTAGGTGATTTTATCGCTAAGGTGATTTTATCGTTAAGGTGTACACCTAAAAAAATCCCAAAGGAAAAATATGTAAAAGTCTGACAGAACCGGGTTGGAACGCAGATCTTTGCCGGAACCCTTGAGTATGAAGTCTCCAAATACGGCACATCTGATTGGCAAGATAGATACCTGGCTACTGCAACCGCCCAGGAAGTGGAAGGTCCGAGTTCAAATCCGATCCTGTCGAACTTTTTCATGTCCGTTTTCCCAAAGATTCTCAGAAGAAAGAGAAAGCCTCCGCAACGGAGAGAGGAGGGTTTAGGAGATAAAATCGATAACGGGAAGAATAAAATACGTCAAGATACGAGACGTATATTCCATGTGAGGTACAAATATAGAAGGCACTTATTCCTAAAAACGAGTTAATAAAAGCAATCCTTTTCTTGATGCAACAACTACGGGCTTCGTAATAAATTGGCGTACACAGAAACATTTGAGTGATGAAAACGTCAACACATGACACGAGAGAGGTTCAAATATTTTTTATAGGAAAACGACCAGCATTATAGCGAAGAAGGAGGAAGTAAGATTAGAGAATAGTATTTTACAAGGAAAGTAGAAAGAAGACATTGACAAGGACGATAACTGGGGAGAGAAAGGTAAGTCGATATTACGCCATTTTTACACGAAGCATAAAGAACAAAAGACGACCAAATAAGACTGAGGGAACAGCGGAAGGATATTAGACACAAGGATACTGACAAGCCAAATATATACGACTGCGAGAAAGAATGTAAAAAAATCCGGGAGCGATAATATGAAATGAGCGGCGAAGAAAAAGCGGAGCAGAATCTGCAGGGGATATGTTTACGATCTCCGGATGAAGAGATCTGAAGGCAGGTCGATAGCGAGGGACCAGAGTGGACCAGAAAGAGGGGAGATTAGAGAGGAAAAAAGAGCATTTTCGCCGGAAATATGGATGGAAGAAATTTATACGGAGAGGGAATTGAAGTTTCCGTGAGTCGCAAAGGGAATTTTCGAAGACATTCGAAAAGGGTATGCGATGGGGTTAAAATGTGAGCGGAGAAAGGTTTGACGTGGTAATAAGGGAGAGGCGAAATTAAAGGAAGGAAATATGACACACCATTCATATGGCATTGCGAACGTGAGCTATTCAATGAGTGTTTACATTGGAGGAATCGCCCGTGAAGAGATTTTGCATCGCTAAGGTTTGTACCATTCTAGATCTATCGCGATCTAGGATACGATCTCAATTAGATCAAGTAAAGATGGGTCTCATCGGGTTAATTGTGTTGGTTCGGGTTTAATTAATTCGGGAAGAGGTGGATTAGAAAGGTTACGCTAGGCTGTTCAAAGAGTACGTTTCTATTGCGTCTCTTTCACCTTTGGAGATAGTTCTAACTTATTATTATCCTTTCGGAGTAACGCCGTTGGAGTTTTTCCCATCGCGTTCATCCCGAACGGTTTAGATAATATTTATAAATGTAACAAAGTTGAAAATTTCCATAACTCTCTTTCGTTTTGTAATGAGCAAGCGGGAGATATCTCACATTTGACAATGCACATGAACGATCATAAACACACAAAACCGTCTATTGCCTAACGTCCGTAGAATAGATTAGAACCAGCTGAAACTCCTTCCGAATCTGGAACTTTGGTAAACATAAATTTTCGTATGAAAAATTGATCTCATGGTATTGGATACGAACCTAAAAGCCTGACCATTTGCACTCTTTTTCAGCATCTAAATATCGGGAAACTAATCTGATATGTAACAATTAAGGAATGGAGCCGAACAGATTCAAATATATGAACTCTACAATTTCTCTTTGAGAAGTGAATAAACTAATCTCATAAGGTATTCCATAGATCACGCTTCTTGCAGACTCTCCTATAAATTCACAAATTAATGACCGAAGTCAGCATTACGTTAGCGATTACCTGAGCATTTCCGAAAAAGAAAGAAGTAGCCATCGCACGGAAAACCCTTTTTACGAGCTAAAACCCTCCGCTCTCCTATTTTTTCCAAATCCCTTCGGCACCCACTTTCTTTTGTTATCTTTCAAAAAACCCCTTCTTAAGTTTCCCAGCATTTTCCTTTCCTTATCTTCTAAGAGCGTCTGATGAAAGCTTTCCCCCACTTTTCGACTCATCCTCTCCCTCACCAAGCAGTCTGATACCCTCTCTCCCGACCATTAAAGGCCTTTTCTCACAAACAAACCCAAAGGAATTTCTTTCATCAATCCCGATTTTCTGGAGCTCAAAATGGCTCTGCGAGGGGAAAGAGAGATTCCAGGAGGATTACTAACCGCTGACCCCTTCAATTTCCGCGCACACGCACCATTAATACTTGAAAGTACCGGCAATGAGGACATGAAAAAATGCTTTGGTATCCGAATCATATGAAACTAAAGTTTGCGATTCTAAAAGTAAATTCTCGTAATTATTCTCTCCGAGTTAAGGATGTAATGGCACGATTTCTGGCGAATGTTCTTCCTACAATCAAATATTTTAAATTCAGACTGGGATGAAGCGTGAAAATTGAACCTTTATGTATAAGTCCACGAGATATCTAATGCAACTTGAAAGTGTGAGTTAGTATTTGACAACAATATAATAAATTACAGACAATGAAACTTAATCACCAATCAGCAATAATTATTGATCATTGATGGCCTCTGCAATGACAATTGGAAGTAATTATTACGAATTAATAATCAATGTTCCAACGAGTATCCTTATCAAGAACGTTGTAAGTGACATTTTACCACGTGCTCCACTTCCAAAGAAGGAACGGCAATGATAATCACTCAGTTAAATTCAATGTGAGAATGGTTATTCGGTGCGGAAACAAGCGATGGAATCATTTTAGATGCAAAATAAGTTTTTTTCTCCCACTGTTTCACGACTTTCCAAATGTCAAGTTTCCTTAAACAAAGAATACCTAAAATATCAGTCAATCGAGAGACATTTTTGAGTTTAATCTTTCTGAATACGATTTAAGAGTATTTTTCCTTTAGATCAATGAGTTTGACGCTCTTGAGCATTTCATTAAGAAGATCTGGAGCCGAATTGTTTGAGACTATGCATTTACTTACTGCGCCTCTTTTAAGGACCACTGAAGAATTCAAACAAAAATCGCCAGCATTACTCACCTGTAAAGAGAAGAGAAAAAATTATTAGATCCAAAAACTGGAAAAGTTTAGCATTAGTATTCACTCGACACGAATTAATATCATTTAAAGACTCGTTTTACCAATAATTATTAGGAGAATACAATTATTGAGCAAAAACTTTCTCAGATTATAACAGAAAACATGCTCATTCTTTAAATCTTGTAAAACATTAAAGAAATGATGCATAACTCCTTTGATAACTCAAAACATTACCGCCAAAAAATTCACCTTTAAGACTGAAAACACTTGTAATGCATTAAACATGAATCTAAATTACAAAAATTAAATTTTTTGATACTCATCTACATTCTCATCTATGGAGACATTTTTCTCATTAATTAGCGTCTACGCTCTCATCGTTCCGTTCGGCTAACCAAGGTTTCGACCATTATTTCTCCCTTCGATCCGATGGATGCAAGGAGATATAAACGTTGCGTACTGGTATTTCGTTTGCTACACAAAATAATGATTCCACATAGAAAGAATGTGCCCTTGTATTCCTTCTTGGTTCTGATGAAGCACCTTGGACTCAAATTAAAATGTTCGGAAGCTGTGGGGAGGACGGAACAAGAAGAAAGGAAATGGATGTCGGGCGATTACAAGCCGTTACCTCCTTCCGAATTACCGTTGGGGGGCAATTCCCCGCTCCCACTAAATGCTCTACGAAGGCCTCGTAATGGCTGCGAGAGGGGACTTCCAAAGGGAATTGCAACCGAAAGACGCTCTCGGAATCGGAAAGCAAGAGCTGACGCACAGCCGAGAGTTTTAAAAATCAACACGTGTGGTTGTCCATCCTGGAGTAACGAATTACGTACATCAACCATTTTCAACAACAAATTCAGAATTCTCCCAAGTTATTTTCACCATTCAATTCCCAAGAGGAAGTTAGAAACAGGTTTCAAAATTCAAAAACCTTTGCTTTTTATGGCATGTTTCTGCTGTTAGTAGCGATAAAATGCATAGTTAACTCACAGTCGAGATCGAAAAGAAGCCCACAATGTGTACAGGAAAATGTGAAGATTCTCAGCTTCACATGTTACTAAGAACGCATTTATGATCACAAAATATCTCGAAAACTAGATGAAAACTCATATTATTTAACGACAAGGATTACCTTTAAGATATAACTTTAGCCAACCATTTCATGCAATTCAGGTGTTATCTTCCATTCCAAATTGCACCATATAAACATTCCTTTGACTGAGATTACTGCGATCATAAGTCAACCGAGTAAAAGAATGATTCGACTTGATAACATTTTTAGATACTGCTGAATCTGCACGGACTAAAACCTTGAACAGGAATATGGAACAGTTCATTTTGACGACAAAGAAAATGATCCAGCTGTCCACATAGAAAATCTCTGAGTATCGCACACCTTTAAACTGTAACTTCTAATAAAAATATGAGTGAAATCACTGATTCAAAAACGCATAACTTTAGAATGATTCCGAAGAGGAAAACGCCGAGTCTCTAGCAAGTGAAAGCTCATCAACGATTTTCTCGCACTTTGTACAGAAAGAGGAATCACAGTTAAAGATGCAGTAAATAATCGATGATCCTCAACCCTTCCCAGCGAATGAGACAAATCCTAGGTTATCTCGAACCCAATCCACTTTCGAGGCAAAGAATCTCAGCTAAGCAGAAGGGGATAAATGACTGCCATTAAGACATTGATGTCCAATAAAGGGCGTCGATGCCTGAATATGAGAGCCTTTACATGGCTGAGGATTTGAGCTTAGGAACTGGAAACGAAACCCGCTCTGCGATTTGTACGCAGTGCCTATAACATAAATAACCGAACAGTTACAGAAAAATGAGGTTTCAAATTTTAGCATTGAGTCATACTCGTATAAATGGGTGATTAGGATACCTAAAACGAAAGATCAAAACAATATCGTGGTCTTCTTATGTTTCCAGTAGTTCCCACCGAGAATCGAACCAAGGACCGCTTTCAGCAAAGTGGAAAGCGAAACTCACTTGGCTACCCTGGAGCGCCTTATATTTCCATTTTATTTCTCCAAACATACCCCTTTTCTTTTAGAAAGTTATTCATCGTTCGCCAAACCTATCTTACTCTTTTCCAATAACAAATTCGCAAAAGCATCTACATATGTAATTTGTGTGTGAGGCAGGGAGTGCATGCACCATGGCTCTACCTTACTAATCGATTACTTTCGCGATTCTATTAGTTCTTCAAAATACTAGTTATATGATATACTTCTCTGATTTTCCGAATCAGAACGGCCAATGTAACAGGAAGGCTAGATCTTCAAATAAAGTACTTTCTCTGAACTTAAGCAAATTAAACCTTTGTTTGAATCTTCTATTTTTAAGAGACTTCCATCCTGTGTCCAAAAAAGCATTTCCATAGCAACACATATTGTTCGAAAATTCTCAACAATTGTAAAATTTGAGGATAAAATCATAAAAATTACAGCGGAGTACAAAAAAAAACAACTTCTGATCAATTCTTGATGTTCATTTTTACCATATAAATTAATCAAAAAGAAAATTTCAGACAAGTAAGTCCAGTCTAAGTTTGATAGCTCAGGGCATCAGATTTTAACACGCTCGAGCATGTGAATTCAAAAAGTTCTTTCCGGATTAGCATTTTGAAAATACATTTTTACCTTCGCTTTGAATGTAGATTTTATCGACTTCCCGCCAATGACAAAAGCACTTGCAGACCACCCGTACTGCCTTAGGCTTCTCTTTTTAAACTTATCTTTTATGGCGAATCGTTAGCGTTTTTGCATAATAGGATGCGTCTCACTATAATAACATATGAATGCTAAATGATTTACGACAACAGCGCCTGCGGTTCCTTATTACTCTGCAGCCATAAACTGCTCACGACGCTCATTTTAATCGTTTAGAAGCTCGCACGAATATAAAATCGGAACCCGAAAAAATTCCGGTGTGAAAATTACCAAGGTAGCGAGCGAATAAAGGGTCTATGACGGAAAAAACGTAAACGGCTACAACAATAACGATTGGAAAATTTTAAAAATTCTGATGGTTCATAACAATTAGAAGTCGCTCAATTGAGCTGAATTTGGTGTTTCAGTTATGAGATGTTGTGCTAGTACTTACGGCAAGCAGTGTCACACAATTCAACATTAGCAAGGCAAACGTATCATACTGGTCCAGAAATGTCCTGTTTTCAAGCAGTCATATACGAAAATGTAGAAATACTAAATTAACAATGGCTTCGCGAAGTCCACATTCGCTTGGAGCTGTTCCAATCAGTCGCCTTCTTACATCAGGGATTAATGTGAGCTAATTTTTGTAGTAACACATGTCGTCGTCATACGTCCCCCTGCCACACGCCGAAAGGCGGCTTGCAGGGTACTCACATAGACATATAGGCGCTTTCTTATGGGCTACGCATGTGGTGGAAGCGAGTATTTAAACTAGATTGAAGTAAAGACTCGTGCTTAAAGCTACACGGACAGTTCAATTAGTGGACTAAGCGACCTGCTTTTGTAACAGAGGCTATTGCAATGTTCTCCTATGACTGGTTTAAAGTATGGACACCTTAATAATGCGCTCAACTAGGAAAAGAAAAATGATTGTTGCGACCACACACAGAAGTGATTGTTGCGTAGAACACCACAGAACAATGACGACGGCGTGATTGTTGAAACTTACACAGAAGAAGCGACAACGAAAACAGCCGATTTATGTGGCCTCGGGGTTGCCGTACTTCTAAAACAGGCTCTGGATGTTATACCACAACGTACGCAAGCGCAATTCACCTCGGGGTGAATCCACTCTGAGAGAAGAGATTTGGGCGAATTTTCGCAAGAGGAAAAAAGTGTGAGAAAATGTGAGAGGACGCCTTGGAACATAAAGAGTGACCCGTGAAAGAGGTGTGGCATCACGAACTTGACCGTGAAGGAGGAGGCAGAGGCCTTTTACGTCCTCATATACTCGTAAACGTTGAAAGAAAACAAACGACCTAAGCAACTATCTCCTTATTTATGGCCCGATATGGGTTAACAGCCTCCTCGAAGATTTCATTGATGCATGAAGCGCGGGACAAATGCTACACAGTGAAATGAGGGGCAAGAACAAGAGGAAAGCGGACAGATTTACAGTCGGCGAAATGAAGACGGTGTTAATGATTTATACGAAAAATTGACTGATGAAATCAACGGGAAAGAGCTTATGAAGAAAGTATGTACTCGAGGATTGGAAAGGGGTGCTCGTTTACCGGTAGCAAAACATCGAAGCAAGACAGCGGAAAGGAAGCCTTAAAAATTCTCTACGGCAAGAACAATTAAAATACATTATATTGATTTATTTTAATAAGTGTAGAAAAAGAATCAGTCAGTAACGTTTTCTTTCATCAACGCCGCCTTCAACGAGTCAAAAAATAATTTTTTCTAACGTTTAATTATTTCCAGGAATCAACCAAATCACCATTCATAATTAATCATCGCAAGAAACATAATTATGGAAGTTAGACCCCTGTAAGAATGCACTGTTGAGGACAATATGAAAAAGTCCATTGCATTGCCATTGCCTAGCTCTCGTTAGCAATAAACAGGGTCAATAATAACTTCGGAAATGGCGGTAAGAAAGGAAAACTTAGCCTTTGGAATAGACAACACAATCGGCAATTAAGCGCTTTAGCAACCATCCAATCAGCTTCGGAAAACAGAAAAATAGAAGCCAATTGAATTCCGGATCGGATTCTCCATCTTTCAAGTAAAAACGACCGTATTTTTCACATCTCAAATAAGACCGAATTATCAGTGAATCTATTCCTCTCAAAGTCTCTTTCTGTCAACTCTTATATTTCCCGCTTTGACGACTTCCGATGGAAAAGCTTTTCCTCGCCCTCGGCGCATATGAGGAGCGCAATAAAATTTCGAGTTATAATCCTTATTAAGATTCGTTTATGATCCCAACGAGCGTTATAAAATACCATTCGGAGAAAATAATAGACAGATCATTAAGATAATACACTGGGAAGGGAGATAAAAATTTCATTCTCGGCCTTTTCATGAGAGTTTTACAGCCGTTAAAACGCATCGCGACAAGAGCTGGAACAATTTCACTTTTCCAACTACCGCTCTGAAGATCATTATGAATAAATCAAAAAGGAATTAAAAAAAGGAATTCGATGAGCAGAAAAAAGAAGCATGTAGGACGAGTGTTTTATAGAAGACGTTTAATAAATGGACCAGAATGGGAATTTGAATAACACATCGTAATTAAAGAATATACATGCATAAGAAGATGGAAAATCCATAAGCTGAGATTATGGCTTGCAAGCCGCAAAACGGCGTGTGGCAGGGGGTGTAAACAACTCTTTATTTTTATATTTTAATGAATTTTACTTTAGAATATTCATCCCATTTACATCCATAAATTGACTATTTAAAAAATCGAAGTTTATAGAAAACATAAAATTCATAGTTAGGTGAGTTAAGTAGTCTACGGTACATAATAGTTGACGTATAGATTCTCAATTTATATAGCTTGTGAAAAAAATTAAGTCTTTAGGTTTTCGTATGGTTTCAATGTTGGGATAATTTAAGAGAATTAATTAGAAATGTTTTCAAATGGTATACGTATTGTGGCTGTTTAATTGTGAATATTTTGTCATGAACAGTTTCTTCAGCTAAAGATCACCACTCTGACAAACGATTATTACAATATAAATTTACCAATGCTTAATTTAACTGGCACAAATATCGATAGATAATGATGAACACTTAATGATCTCATCAACATATCTACCCTGAAAAGCGCCTTTCGACGTGTAGCAGGGGGTGATCTGGATGTAAATAAATATGCAGAAGGGTGCCAAAAAGTATCAAGGAGATATCATTATCTAGGGAAATTATCCCGAGACTCTCTTACTTTTCGCATTGTAAGATTTTCTCAATTCGGCAGCATAACTCTTCAAAACTAAGAATTTCACACAAAATGCTGAACTTTGCGCGATTCGATCATATAGAAATTAAAAGATAGGACATTTCTGATCGTCGCAAATATATTTAGCAAAGAGCTCATTAATTTCTTTAGTTCACTCTGTAAAGCATTAAAAATACATCTCGAGAATCAAAACTGTCAGTGCGTCATAAAACGAATTTATTACTCGGGGACGGAAACGTGGATGACCGGGAAGAAATAGTTGGTGCGGACACCGAGGGCAGTAAAAGACAGAGGGAAAGTGAAAGTGGAGAGGGACGAAGGAGGGGATGGACCGAAAAGAAAATGGTCTAGGCGACAGATTTAGTGTTGGCCTTGTTTACTCTTCGGTCTGAGCGCCGATTAAAAAGAAAAGCAAAGAGGAAGTCTCTGGTGATGGGTTTCGGTTAAAGGGGTTGTTTGGGTGGAAGTAAAAGAGGCAGAATACGGTTATGAAAATAGTGAGGCGATTACCGTCCGTGAGGGAAATACTCGAACGAGGAACCCTTTATGCGATTGCAATGGCAAGGGAAAGAAATGGAGAGTAATGGAATATTTCATTCCTAAATTTAAATGTAGAGGAATACGACCTTCCAGAATACCAATCGTGAAATTTACTCAAGATAAACAGGATGCGTTGTCAATTGGAAGCAAAGAACTTTTTATTATCAGCAACAATGATGAGATGATAAGCTACTTAAAAGGTTAAGTAGTTCAGGCCCAGCATTAGTATAAAAAGTACTATTCCTGATATTCCTAATGTTAAAATGTTATTGTCGCAACAAATGTAGCGACATATTACAATAATCAAGGCCGAAATTGTTGAAATATGTGTCAATACAATTATTAGCTAACAATTAGACTACAATTAATTGTTGTCGCAGGACTACATCCGACAATAATAGTGCTCATGAGTATGAATTTCACAGCATTATAAATAAAACATTAGATTTAAAATGAAAGAAATACCACTAATGCGCACGGAAGAAGTTTTACACATCGTTAAAATTGAGAAGTTTTTACATAAAAGTCCTCCCATTTAAAAGAAACTTCGTTATGGTAACCATCTTGCTGGATTGGTGAAAAGAATTGCAGAGAATACCTGAATCACATATCAACGTTATGAACGATCCTAAAAGAGAATTTCTTAGAGGATCGGTTGCAACAATTCAAGTGACGGAATCTGCAAACAATTATTCATGCGGATGAGGTCAACAGTGCGCCGTAAAAAATGCCAACGGTAGCCACGGAAGTAAGGCGTAGCATTATTTACTTCCCATCATTACATTCATAAAATTTTATTACGGGCAATTAATGACTAGTCTAACTGGATTGCACTAGTCTTAAACACTTCAATTTGCTCAAGGATAAAAACGATTATCCTTCTCAAAGACATAACAAGTGGCGGGATATCTTTATAAGCATTTCTCGAGAGATAAAGCATCGAATGATTTGTTTTAGGAATGCTTCCTACAGTCACTTTATGAATTGTCACTTTTACGGCTGATTTCGCACTATGAAATGCCCGGATGATTCATGTTTTATGCAGATAACACTGCAAAAATAGCGTATTACACAAACAAATATAATATTTAAGTTAAGGTAAATTACTAAGCACGGAAGAGCTGAATCCAAGGAACAACAAGTGTGAATAATAGCGACATGACTGGGACTCGAACTCGAAACTACCACTTTCCGTGGACGCATTCTAAACACTGAACTACGTGGTATGGCACTTATGCCTGGAAAGTGGGAGACCTGGGTTCGATTCCCAGTCACGTCGCTATTGTCCTCATTTTCCTTATTTCTTGCAACATAACATTCATTAATGAAGTAGAGGTTGCTTTGATACATCACCGCGAGTTCTAATAGCACCATAATGGGTGAGATTTTGACACACGGAATACCTAGCGCAAAGATTACTCAAAACAACTGAACATAATCTTGAATATTTGGGTGCGGATTGGTAATGAAGCCCAATGATAGCCTAATTGCCTAAGCGATTTCTGAGGACAGGAAGTCATGCGTAAGTAGAGAGAAATATTCCTTAAGATTGGAAGAGATAGAATGAGAACGTAAGTAAAACTTGGATGAATTATGAATGAATCGAAATCGATCCCACGTTGAGCTGCTATGCGTTGGTGAACAGCTGTTTTGAATCCAAACGAAGAAAAGAGAAAAAGCTATCGAAAGATAGATAGATAATTAACGGAGAGGAAACAACAAATGGCAGCGATATATCAGAAGGATTCGCAGGAAATAGTGTCAGGTGGGAGGCAATGAAAAATGGGCGAAGATGTGAGAAATTGGCAAAAGAGGAGGAAACAAAAGAGCGAAGCTTTTTGAAGAGAGGGCGACCGAGAGACAAGTTATTTCCAAGTCACTCGCTCCCCTTGTGTCCCTGGCATCAAACTTTATTGGCACCAAATCCACTCGCCCCTTCGAGACGCCAATATAGGATACAGACTCACAACCTTAGGAATTACGGATACTCTAAGGCCACGGTTTAGACTAAGATAGAAACTATTATCACAAATAAAAAAGCTATTTTATACACTTATTGACGTAAATGTATAAAATTTATACACGTTCTAGGCATACATTGTTAACCAGTTTCCAGAATTTCCAATAATAGACTATTAGAGTCGGAACAATACTAAAAGCTACAACAGGCCTCATTGTTGCGGAAAATCATAGTTGGACAAGACTATCTTATTGTTAGGCCTTGAGAAACAATGCAATTGCGCGGCGTAATAGAGGCATTCATATTTCGATGACAATATTCAAAGGTTTCTGATAAGTGAAGAACCATGGAATTCGTCGAAATAGAAAGTTTCTCAGAGATATACTTTTAGCATCTAATACACCATACGGGCTTAGAAATATGCTAGGCTAATCAAAATCTCAATTTTTCAGTAGTAAGATCAAATTTTCAATTATACTTAATTTTCGAGAAAAAGTAATTTTCATCTGCTTCACCCTGATTATCTGCACCGAAAAAGTTAGTGAAAAAAATTCATATTTACTCAGGAAGGGCAGGAAGAAAAGAAAACAATTAGGCAATTTTGAGTTTATTTCATAGCTCAAAAGACCCCAGAGAAAATTCCTGTCAACGCCCCCCCTAAATGAATAGTTATATAGATATATCTATGAGTTGGAAGAAGAATTTCCATGCACATATTTTCGCATAACATCCTTCGTAACAGTTGTCTATGATCGATGATTTACCGACGTCCTCAACTCAGAATGCAGGAAGTTGTCCTCAGTCGAGACTCAAACAACGACCGCCGTTTTAAGGACAGCAACAAAAGGACTCGCATTTTTCATGCCCTCGCTATTCATGAGCTGTGTATCCAAAATTATATCGAGGAACGAATAAGGAAGTACGAAAAAGAAACCAAAATGCGCGACTACTTAATACCTCAGCGGGACATAAATTCCTTCGTCGCCGTCGAGAAGAAATAAAAAGCGAGCGGGAAAGCGGGCCGCGTCCTAACTTGAATTTATAGGCACTGGATGTAAATATGCGAATATAAATAGTTTGGGAGGGGGGCGGGGCCGAGCGGTGTCTAATGAGTGAGAGGTGCTCTCGACAGCAGAATGAAGATCGCTCTTTGAAGTCACCAAAGCCTACGTCCACACTTGAAAACTCGGCCATTTGAGCGGAAAGACTTGCTCCGTCAGTTACCAACAGTTGCGAAGAGTTGTGATTTTTCAAGTAAACGAATATAAATTTAATTACGTAATCAATTACGCTACTTGTTAACGTATAAAATTAATTACGTCGTTGAAACCAACGCACATTGTTGTTATTTCTTATCTTTCAGCAAGTTGTTTTAATTAATTGACGTGGTATGTTAATCAATCGACATTAAGTTAATACATACGGTTAATTACGAATTTCAAATAAGCGTCTAAATCAAAGGAGAGTAAATTGGCTTATAGAAAAGCTTCGAAGGCATGGCTTTGTACCTCTTAGGATTTGAAAACCGTGTGAAATTATTGGGAATTTTCCAATACTAAATCTTAACAAAGTCAAGTTCTAACTGAAGGAGACCAAAGCGAAATGGGGAAACAGACAACGAGAGGTCTCCTTCGCAGCATCTCCATCCCCTGGACCAAAAATGAAGTCTTAACTCCTCTTCCACGCAGCGGCCGATTTCCTTTCATACATCCGCGACCCTCTCACAACCAAAGCAATCGAATACACCCGTTTATCTTGCATCCATAAGTTCACGTCGCTTTATTAGCGGTGGAAATAAAAGAGGATTCTTTTATATTCGCTGCAGTCCATCCTCCTCACGAAAATAATCCCACATTTCATCTGAAGCCTCTCCCCTCATCTCTGAAACATTGCCAAAGCCGATGAGTATAAATGGGACGAGGAGAAATTCCTAAGAACGATGCTTGTCAAACCGTATCGTGGGCTCACGGACACTTGCGCGTATATATTCTACGAAGTCCCGTATATATGTGGCCGAAGAAGGGGACGCCTACTCATAATTATTCTTTGCCTTCTTGAATCTGATTTTATCTAGCTAACCGAAACTAACTCTTTATCGTTTTTTCTTTACTCCTATATTCATTCACTAAAGTTCATGTTCCCTATCAACATTTTCTGGAATAAATTTTGTCTTTGCGAAGCTAATAATAATAAGCTACAATGATAATATTTTATACTAAAGCTCTGTTAGCCATAATTAGCCTTCACAGGTCAAACTATCCAAAGCGAAGTAAATCTGCAAGGCTACAAAAGTACACCATATTCAATACCATTAAAGAGTGCTGTACGTTTATTTATTTCAATGCATTCATTATAAACAGGTAAGCATGAACAGCATGAAGATAGCTGCCCTACGCTGACACAATACGATAAAATTATCATAAAACAAAGTTTACACCTACGAAGGAGAAGGCTTTCGGGAAGTGAATTGACCACTTTCTTTTAAAATAGAGATTTTCCCCTCAAATGTAGCACACTAGCAGAAAGCATGTAAGCGTGGACAACTTCATATATACCTGCTCTTTTGTACCCTTCATTGGGAATAAAAGTAAGGGCATTAACGAAAAATCGCAAACAGTAGCATCCTCTGACAAAAATATTTAAAAGTTACTTTTTCCCCAGAAAAGAGGAAAAGACAAACGCATCCCATAACTTAATGAGTCAAAGGTAAAGTGGTATTTATAATTTAAACTGAGGGTAAGCCGATTCCCAGAACATTTTGATTGCAAACATCATCTCATCTCAATTTGGAATAAAGGTCAGCCTCTGAAATTTTCTTCTAATCCTCAGCGATGTCAAATTAATTCAGAGAACTTTACCAGGTGCCTTTTCCAATTCTTTTTATTGTAAAATGATTCTTTGATTATAGTAACTGTTATTTAGCTACACGATTCTACCATATAGTGAAACCCGTCCCAATAATACAGCGTTAGGAATAAAGACGTAATTTATAACCAGTTATAATTGCATTTTAATCCCAAAGCAAAAAAAGAGACAACTCCGAAGAGATTCATATCATAAAAACATCAAAAACAAAACGCAAATGAATCTATTTTGGTCTCGCACGGATCCGTGGTCGCTTAAATAACTCTCGAATCATAAACCCACCAGAAATAGCCCACTAAAAAATAACAGATCCTCAGAATAAAAAAAATCGAAGGAATCATTTAGTAACGTCTCGTCGTGTCCCGCGCAATCGCAATTTACGATTCGCACGCACGCACGCACGGGGGGGAGCGTAAGGAAGAGCGGTCGCCAACGGAGCGGTCCAAAAGGCGAGACTGATCCCGAGGAATGGCATGCGGACGGAACGAAAATAAATACAATTTAAAAAAAAGGAATAGAAAAAACGGAGAGGAAAAAAAACGGAATATAAGCTGGAGAGAGAGGCACAAACTAGAAGGCATGGCAGCTTTGATACAAAAAATAAGAAAATGGTGTACGGTCAGGGGGATCGCTATTCTTCCTCGGAACACTGCCTCCGGTCGGGAATTTCTTCGCCACCTGGAGAGATCGGACGGGGTGAAAAATACAAAATAACACCGGATTTTATGAGGCGGGGGGAGTGCATTCCGACCATTCTTCCCGGGGCGGTCCTACTCCCCTCCCACGCCATCCTATATAACCATCCCAGAGGGCGACCAATGGCCGACAGAGGAATTCCAATGGAGATTCCTCCAAGTAAGGTTTCCTTCGAATTATTCTCGAATGATCCGCCCCGTTTTTTACGAGATGGTGTTCCCGTACACGTTAGGGGATTTAGATTGGATCCGGGAAGATCCTTCAGTTTTTCTCCCGACGGAAAATTTTAATCCGACTCAAATGTCAGTTTGAGAAGGAGAAGGCTTGTAAAATCGAAGGGCAACCGAGAAATGATCCTCAGGAAATGAGGAGAAGAAGTTGGACTTCCTTGCGTAATCAAAAGGAAGGAATTGATTCACAGAATCCTGAATTCGTGGTCTGAAGAATTGATTTCGAAAACGGTTCAAATGAAACACTCGGGGCCCCCAATATCCGGAATCTTTCAATGGAGGTTATCCGAGCTGACAGACAATCGTAGACGAAGATCGCTAGACTAGGACTAGATCTACAAATAGAACTAGAAACTACTAGAAACAGTCAAATTGTGACTGATTTGAAGGATATCAAATGAAACGTGTATTACTGCAAAAAAATATTTCATCTTCTCAAAAAGGCTTCGTCATAATTGGCGCAATGAATGAAGAATGCACGAAATAACTCCATATAAAATAAGAATTACAAAGAAACAGGGTGTTGAAATCATATGAATTTATTCACACAAATACCGAAAAATGAACTAAGGCAACGATCTGGGTATCGATGTACTTTTTAAGAAACTGAATACACTCAGGTCAAGACCCAAACCATGGATTTCAATTAAAACTAATTCGAAATCAAATGAAGATTTGCTGAATTCTACAGATGGGTAAACCTCCGGAAATTCCATGCATTTGTTCGAAATTACTCTCATGACGTAAACCATTTACATTTTGTGCATATTATTTACTTATTACTTATTATTATTCTTTACTGTATATTTTGTAATAGATAGTAATTTAGCAAAGAACTACAAAGTCAGTCTGGTAACAGTTGATTGCAGTAATACCCTTCAAACCGCCTTCCAGCTTGTAGAGAGAGTGCATCGTTCCTTAAATTTCATATAGGTGTGGTTATATAACGTTACCTGGATGTATCTCTATTGTAATAGTTAATAACATTGTATTACTGTAATGTAGTATTGTAATAAATTACGTTGCCACCAGAATAGAGTCCAACTACAATGAATGATTTATAATAATAATCAAAGATTAGAATTCCGTTATAACATTGTTATTCGCAGAAGATTACAGCTACACCAATATCCCCTGAGAGGCCAACGATGAAACCGTTTTGAGCAAACACGTAGTGGGAACCACGTGAGCGAGCCATCTAGATTACAATTTTTCTACCTAATTTCCGACATTTTCTAGAGCACGTCATATTTCCTCCATTTTCCCGTTCATTTCTATTCAAAATCATCCCCTCCATTTTTCCTCGGCAGGTACCGTCGACGAATCTCTCTCGCGCACTTACGAAGGAATTCGAACGCCCCGAGGCGGGAGTAAGAAATGACGGAGAACCGGCAAAGAGGCCTCTAGTCCTCCTAGGGTACTTATTCGTAAACAAGTGCGAAGCGGGCAAGAGCCAAACAAAAGCGAAACAAAGGCCGAGTGCTAAATTGGATGCTGCAGACGTAGCCTAAATAATAGTGGAGACGGACTGATATTTAAGCACTTTCGTAGGGAAAAGTAAGCTGTTGAAGTTACAGCTCGTTAGATGTAGCAGAAATGCCGAGGGATCTGAAACACGGATGTGATAATATTCTCGAAATACTAAGAGATACGTTTCCAGCAGTTGATATTGGTATAAAGTCCACAATTATATACAATTTTCTAAGAGTCTCGGTTCAGAATGATTTCGTATTACGTTTGTGTATTCGTCTTTTTGTAGCACATTATGACAAGGGTTAAATGAAAGATGGGACTTTCTAGTCCCGTTTTCGCCCAATAAAGACGTTTGTGTTGAATATCATCCCTCCGAGTAACTCAACCGTATGTATATCGTTTTCAAGAAACTAAATATTTAAATTCCAATTAAAAAACAGCAAAATTATAAAGAATTCAGAGAGATGTATTGAAACTGTTACGCATCCTTTCTGTACTGTTCAAATACGATGAAAATCGATAGCAAAATAATAGAGAAAATATTTTACAAGCGTTGACAACTTCCAGCTATTGACCTGCTTGCAATCTGCTAAAACAAATCAAATGTTAACGTTATGTAACATTCAAACGAGTACTTTGTGATTATAGTAAAATTGAGAGTCATGTTGCATAGTAACGAATTCTTGTGACGAATTTAAGCAAATCATTGTCGTTAAGAATAACTCCATCTGATCATCAAGAAGAGCGAATGTAACCGTTAAGTAATATTAAAATTTATTAGTAATTACCGTTTCGAATTATTGTAACAAATCCAATTTGAGATATGAACGTGCTTCTACTAATATTGCTTTATAAAAAAACAAAATCGTAATAGAATATGTCCTTTAAGGTACCTTGTTGGTTGCCGTGGTGTAGAGTTTAAGGAAGTTAGCCTTGCTACGGATAGACCCCGGGTTCGAATCCTGGTTGGGTGATGGTAGTTTGTGTTCGTGACTCGAGAAAAGTGCATCATAAGAGTGGTCTTTTAAGACCAAAATTCGCTTTATAAAGTAGTCATTATTATTAATCTTAAGCGTATTTCTTCAAGTATCCCTCTAAAGTGGATATGGTAAGCATCGACCATTGACTGATTCGTAAGGCAACGAACTGAAGAACCAGCTGCAGTGGAAAGACTGAGCGACGATTGACGATAGTGTCGCGAATTGGTCGGTTGGAAGAGGCACGAAGACAGTTGAATGTCGTTGAGCGGTGTCGTCGGCGGAAAGGTGAGGAAGAGGGGGAAGTGACATTCTTAGCGTCGCCAGAGGAGTGAGATGATGAAAGACGGAAAGATGGCAGGTCATCTTGATGGCGGGCCAATGATCAAGACTATTTAGAAATCCAAACTCCGCTTCGCTAAGGGATTTTGGAAGAGACCTACTTTCTCTTAAGAGAGAAAAGTAAGAGGCCCCTACTATATATTCCTTCTCAAATGCCTCTTTGAAGATTGAGGAGTTAACATTTAACTTTTGGATAGCGTTGCCAGATATCCCGATTTTAGCGAGGAAATCCTAAATACATAACTGATTCCAGATTCACGACCTCCTTTTAATATTTCCCACCATGCATTATTCGAAACTCCATGCTGATCCTGAATTTCATTCCTCAGGACCAAGAAATCGGAATTATCTAAATATTTTAAAATTTCGATTTAGATTCTATTGGTATGCGTTATATGCAACAATCCTTGCATGTCTCACATTAGATATTACGTTATGCTAACTTCTTTCGTACAATATGAATGGTACACAGTTGTAACACACGCTTAATGTTAGATTATGGAAGTATTCCACATTAATAACTACATTCCTCAAAGTAATTTTATTCTCTTTAAGAATTTAATAACAAAAAGAAAGAGCTAAGTAAACAGCAAAACCATGGATTCATATACATTCTAATTTTTTTGTGCATTGTGTAAGCAGTTTCCTTAAGTAGAATTTAAAACTAAATATTCTGATTTAGGTGAACATTGCTTGTTCCCTACACATATTCTAATAGTAAACAAGTACAAACTACTTTAGGGGCGACTCGGTTTCTATACTGTGGCGCTTTTTCTTTAATTGTAGCATTAAATAAATTTATTTCTGAAAAAATATATAACAGACTCAATGCGCTTTCTTAGGGTCGCACCAACTAATCGCAAGCGATCCACCAACGAGAAACGATGGGAAAAAAAGAAAAGGCAGGCACAGAGTCATTTCGCGAGTGTTTAGGGAGGCGAAGGAAAGAGAAAAGACGTAACTTATTCCGACGTCTCGAGGCTGTCAGCTGCCAGTCGCACTAACCAGAGGCCCACCGCATTAATCGTGGGAGTGAGTAATAGAAGGCGCTCGCTAAGGTGGTCCTCTCGAAGACAAAATAAAGGAAAGAGAACATACGCTCGACCAATAGTCTCGTGTTAAGGTATAAGATGGTATGACATGTGGCAAGAATATGAATCCCTTCATTTTTTCGAACCATAACGAAAAAGGAAAATAACGAAGACGTCGCTAACGAAGAACGTGGTGGAGTGGACGCAAGAACAAAGGTTGTCGACGTCTGTTGCGGAGAGAGGAATGATGGGAAAAAAGTCCACTTGGAGACGATAATTAAACGTGCAATCTCATCAAATTGTGATTGGAGTGGTTTAGTGCAGATTTTAAGAAATTGCTATTACGCGAACGCAATGGAGAATGAATCTTCGCGAAGTTGGTTTATGACAAGAATAATGTCTCGAGAAGAAGAACAAGGGCACTTGAATGTGGCGAATGAAACGCTGAAGAGATGTACGAAGTTCGAAAGATAATGTGTTAAAGGAAGTGTGGATGAGGTTGAAAATGGATGGGAAAAGAGCCAAATCATATGCCCCGGAAAAGGTGCGGCATGCATTAATTGTATACATATGTTCATTTCAAGAAACATCATCATCTGCATTAATCACTGTGAGGATTAGTGTTTGTTTAAATTTAAAAGTTTTAAAAACTACGACAATGGCGATGTTGCAGCGGAAGCGTATTGCAATAAAACAATATCAAGTAAATCATTTGGCGGGAGATTCGACTCTTCCAATTCTCGCTACAGATTATAAACATAACATCAAACAATTTATAACAAAAACGAATAAACGACGACCTCTCCCACAGCAGTTAGAATTCCATTTTGTGTTTTTTTCCCTTCTAAATACTGTTTCATTACCGGTAGAATTAACCCTGTCTTTGATGTGAAGAGAACTCAGCCTCAGTGTCGTCCTAATCGAGACTGTAAATCACACAATTCTATCAATGTTATTACTGTCAAACATACGATGTGTATCCCTTTTATAATGTCAGTGAGCTTCACTATTTGATCAGAGCGGCGTTAGAAAAGTTTATCAAGTCAGATCTAATCGTTTCTGAGTTTTAAATTGGTGTAGCATTACCGAAATTACTTTTTACAAATCGCAACAAACCTGCATTTAGTTCGTGATGGTAACAATGGGTTTTTGTTGGCGAACAATGACCTGTTTCCGAGAATATTTATAACAACCTACGTACAGAATGTAAAGTAGTTGTATGTATAATAAGATTGATATTGTTTATGAACAAATATAGCTTGTTATTTTAATAGTGTTAGCGTGTTTGTATTTAGAGCGATAATGTCGCCCGCTGGAGGTTTCCTATTGGATAAATATCCCTTCCTTGGCCGTTCTAATTCACCTCCTAAGACATTTCTTGCCCGTCTAGCCAAATAGACAGCTACCCCAGCGTCTCACCCACGCCTCTCATCCGACACCTTCCAAACGGCAGAGAAAAAAGCGTCGATTCAGGAATAGAACGGAGAGTGGCTGGGATCGTAGGGTTGACAGGGGAGGCAGCACTTCAAGTAGACGTTCTATTTTGGAATCGCTTTCCTCCTCTCGCACTTCCCGTTTCGCCCTCACACCAATTCTCCTCTCCCACACACTCTAACACAATTCATAAATTTCTACACTGATTGGCTCCCTCTTTCCTCCCCACAGGTGTGTTTAAGTCCATACTATATATTGTGCGTGCGTCATTCGATCGCCGACAAAACCACGTTAGACGAAGAAAATGACTGCCGTGGTGCTGGCCCTCGTAAGTTTATCCTAGTATTAGAAAATTACATGTTATTAACTTATGTAATAGATATGTGAACCATTTAAATGGGAAATCTACGAGCTCACTCAGCAAATAACACGGTCATGTTCTTTATCTTAAAGAGAAAACAAGTATTGCACCTCATAAGGAAGTGACGAACTGAAAATCCTAAATCTTCCGTAACTTCAGACGAGAGGAGTTCAAAAAGTCCCCGAATCAACGTTATTTTTTTTAAATTGAAACGAAACTGCGTGGTATTGTAGAGCAGCATTGTTGCAATTATCTACCACTGAAAGGTATAAACAAAGTCGCGCGTACAACAATGAGACTTAACAATAGCTTTTAACTAATAAAAATTAGCGAATTGCAGGTAATTTTTGAACACCCTATGTCGATTTATGATCCTAAATGACCCCAATTGACGCTCTTATTTACATTTATCTACAAGTAACCCTTAATTTTTGTAAAAATAAAAACTTTCGAACCCCTTTTCTCTTGCATCCTTCATTTGATATTGCTCTTGGAGGATTCACCCTTTTTTAACCCGCTTATATTAATCCATTTAACAAATAAACTAGGAGAAAATTTTAAGGACGTGTTCACATAATACACGTATGGGATTATCCACAGGTTCAATAGCAGGACTCAAACGGGACGCAATACAATCAACAGCTTGAAGTTGACCTTTAAAGGATTCTTAATGGTTTCGAAGAATGGCTTCCGTGGGTCAAACGCACCTCACTGGGGTTTATAAATGCATAGCGATACTCACATAATCAGAAAATGGGAATCGAAGAAGGGCCGGAGCTCATTAGGGCAGTTTGCAGTTTGGTAAGTATAAATGAAGCGAAGGGTGAAAGGGATAAGAATGAAAGGATTCCTACTCCACATCCCAAGGCAAAGGGTGATTTTTCCTCGCTTCTTTGTCTTTGGCGGACGTTGAGAAAACTTTGGAAGTGATGTTAAGCAGAGGGCAATTAGTACGATGCTCATTTTCCCGTCAAAAAAAAAGATTACGAATATGAACGAAGCCTCTCATCGGTCAAACGAGTTAATGTGACAGGGTTTGAACTACTGCTTGTCGCATCGAATTCACAAGAAAATACGATGCGATCACTTACGAGAGTACTCACAACATATTAAAGATATTTACGTGGAAGAAACTACTTTTTGCAATAGGACAATCATAGCACATTAAAGATCCTTTTTGCTCGGAAATCAATACTAGAAAACATTCTCATTGCTTTAATTTTTTTGTTAGGTTAATTTTCATATCAAAATATGAACCATGCCGGCTGTCACCATAGAATATAAATAACTCATTGTCGGTGATTAGGAAAACGTTTATTACCATTTAATGGATAGCAAAATTTTCAGAATGAGAATCGTCAATAAACAGCAAATGAAATCCTGGCACAAATAACTCCGTTTTGTTACATTGAGGAACCATGTAATTTCCTCCTTAGCATCATCTCGCATCTATACATTTCACCGGGTAATTATAACCGACAAGAAAACGTGAGAATCCTTTGATCGAGCACTTTATCAACAGTTTACTGCCCTCGAGAATAAAACACTTAAGCGGGGCGTCGGGAGATTATCTGTATTTCTACGGGACCACCAACAGACTTTGAAGGAGTTTACTGAACCGGGGAGCGCTTCTTCAAAGAGTCAGATTTATGCAGAGGGTAGGGAACACTAACAGAGAGCCAAGAGGAGTTTTTAGCCAAAACCCTACGAAGTACTCACTCCTCCTTTGTCTGCCTTTCTTTATATCTTCGGCCCGCATCGGGGGCGTTGCTTCGCGAAGGCGTCTGAGGGGGCGCAAGACGAGATCTTGGGCATCTCTTTGATGACATTTCTCTTCAGGGTCACACGCCCCTTGAGGGTGTTATGTGGAAGACACCGAGATTAAAGTACGAAACTATGAACCCGTCGTTGTTGGCTGATCGGTTGACTGTTTCCAAATTTGAATAAACGGAGAGATATTCATCAACAGGAGGAGGAAAGGCGGTCAACTGGGATATTTCAGAAGCTTTCGGTAACATGTCTACACTATGAAGTGGTCTGGAGTAGCTGCATCAACACTAAATTATAGTGTCATTTTTGATTGAATTTTCATTGATATGGCTGGATTAGGTGGCACAATCAGACCATTTGAATCAATAGAACATTTATGACTTCTGCTGGAGAATCTAATAACTTGAGACGAGTGCTAGGCCAATCCAGTAGACAAGTATCCGTGATTTATTCTTAATGATAGATTTTTCGTAAATAACATGAATCTACAATCAATTTGCCACTCAAATACATACAAATCTGCAATCAGAAAGTAAAATTATGGCGTGAAGACGATCTTAGGGCCGTTTTCTGACCAGTTGACCCATTGAAATGGGATTTTTAGAGTAGCAGTGGATCTAAAACCGTCGAGGGTATTGAGACATCCACGTCTTTATGCCCGTGAAGCGGCGTGAACACTACACATTAGAAGCATAAATGCAGACCCTCGCTTTTTACTGCCATTCCGGTAAGGAGATCGACTAGATCCCCCATCACCAACAACAGCCGCAGCGATTTTATCGCCCTAATACTTAATTTACGATCACTCCCATTCGAAGAGTGGACGAAGCAGTAAAGAAACGTCAGTAACGGGATAGTAAAATGAAGGGCTTCGATACATATTTATAACGCAGGAGGGAGCAACTCGCGATGTCGGAAGACACTTTTCAGAAGGAAGAATGACCACACAACACCAAAGGCAAAAATAACAAGTTTCGACCGGCAGATGTTTTCCCTTCCCCATTCGACGGCGGGAGTCGAATGGGCCGGCGCTAAAAGCGAGGGCCTCGGGGTTTCCTGGATGGGCGATGGGATCTTTACTAATATGGCGCACACGCATTAGAAAGCAGTAAAAAGACCCGATTCGTAATCACTCCGATAGAGGGAAACACTATAGCGAATAGTTCCCGCGACGGCCGTCAGTGGCGGAGTTGAGATCGCTCGATTTAGGAGAGCACGTGATTGATACAGGCGTAGGTGAGGCAACTTCCGAAGCACCTTTATTTTCGTAAAGGTGTACGTCATTATGGGACGCAGATGGAAGGGAAACTGGCCCGTAGGAGTCCTTCCGGGTCGCCGGTCGATTTTCTGGTGATTGATTGAGTTTCCAAACATCAGACGATACGAGGATGAAAAAGAAAATAACCTACAACTAATTCTGAAGGGGTGACTAACTCCCTCCTTAGTCTGCTTCGACACTAAATGTTAGACTTCGATGGAAAAATGGAATATGCCACAAAAAATTGGGTCATAACTGTCAACCTTTGTATTTGCATTAAATTTTGTTGAGGAAAGCAATGTCAAAGCTGATGAGTTGGAATTGATATTTGATTTCGGAACTGAAAAATAATAACGATTCTAAACACCGGTTCTTGAATACCCCAAATTCAGTCAATAATGACATTCAGAGCTAGCAACTGAACAACAATAGCACACAGAATACATTGAAAGGAACAAAGGTCTACGGGAAAGTTACTTTAATGGGTAACTAGTCCTACCTATTCTCAACAATTATAATTCCAACTATTTTGAACTATAAAATAACGAAGACCCTAAAATAGGTTCTTTCGAGAACATTTCTAAGTTCACCTCGATGGTGAATCAAGATCTATTCAAAAACTGACACGACCATCGTGATCGACTCGCCGGCCACGTCTGCGATTCACAGCTACGCACCGAAATTGACTCATAACACTAATCAGCTATTTAACACCGAGGTATCGGAGGGTGTTGAGCAGAAGAGACATCAATTCTGCAACTGCAATGTCTTACGGCTCACCTAGGAGGAGATATTAATATATTTATGAAAGTAGGTTTCGCGGTTCAATGTGTCGAGGGCTTTCCCAACGAATTGGTTGGGAGCCAAGAAGAGTGAGAAGGGAGCAACTACTCTAAACGTCTATTGGCGGGAACTGCACTACAGATACAATGACTGCATTTGGATGAAACCGAAATAGAGTGCCACTGAATGCAATTCCTGAGATATAAAAGAGAGTGGAGAACACTGGAAGTTAGCGCAAATATTTCACTGGGAATGAGAAATTCGATTCTGAGAATTGTAAATGGCATATTGCTAACAAAGCACTTCAAGCTGTCGTTTTCTCCAAATCGAGCTAATAGGATTTGTCGAAGAAAACCCTTCCAATTGATTCCTAATTTATGCGTAACAATGACTGTAAGACGGAACAAGACAAAAGGATTACACTACTCGAAATTTCCATCGTTCATGAAATTTCTGATAATAATTAGTAATGATCGTGAATAAACGAATAAAATTATACCGAATGGTTGAAACGCGTTAAGGATAAAGATCGGAAAATAAAGCACTATATACCATTAATCAATTAACTCAACAACAAACAATTTCACAAGGATAAGCATTTAATCGCAACAAATACGTCAACAGAGGTAAATTATTACAACAGTGAACACCGAATTACAAGAATGTCTCAACAACAAATAGAGAATACCTATAACAGTCATTTAATTTCGACCGAAGAAAGAAAACGCAACTGTCAATCGAAAAGGCGGGAATATTGGATGGAATTTCGAACGCAAATTAATGCGCCCGAAATTTTAGAGAGCGTCACATATTTCATTCGACCATCGAAGGCAGGGGAATAATCACACGGCGGCCATTAGAGAAATGATAAGGAAAGTTGTCAACCTGCTGAAAATAGTAACGACTCATTCTATGAAGATAGCAAGAAATATAAGATTGGGCGGAGGAATAGGGCGTGGCAAATTGGAGCGGCTGCTCAGAGACAAGGAATGGATGAGGAAAGAGAGAATGAGATGAATGAGGAAGAAAGGAGAATGAATAGAAAAGAAGAAGGCAAACCATAAAAAGAAAATATAAAATTAGTGTAGCGTTAAATTCCCGCTTAAGAAGATCCTACAGAAAAACATTTTCTTTTGCTTTCAGCGTAGAAAAATAAAAGAGGAAGAGAAAAAATATCTACTCAGTTTCTATGAAATATTAAGTACGCAAATATTACAGCGTTATAATACGGCAAAAACCTTATAAATAACTATAGTAACATTAAATTAAATGCGGTATAAAAGGCAATCAAGCCGAAGAAAAACGGATGTTTCTCAAGTAAGACAATTACGAAAGAACTGGAAAGAGTGGAAAATGTTGGTAAATAAATGATCCAAAGAGAATTGCGAGAAAACCATGACGCGCAAATTAGGAGATGCTGAGGGCTTAGGCAAAATAGCAGTCATTACCTAATTTTATTCTTCACATAGGAGATGAATGAGGAACTTTTCTTTGGTTTTCTTTTCTATTTTTGAATTCCAGCAATAAGTTCAAAAATCGTGAGAAAAGAGTTAAAGAGTAATGAAAAATTATCAAAATGGAGCAATGGAAGAGGGCGAGCTAGGAAAGGAGTGGCGAGGCAAAGAGTGAGGTCAAACAGTTGAAACACGCGGTGCGACTTAAGGATGGGGAATGCACGTCATGTAACGCTAAAAGCCTTTCTTCTGCTACGACAACCACTCCCAGACTCAGGGAAGTCTTATATAAAACTTCTCAACGAACTTGTTCAGGAAGAATCCTTGCTTCGAGACTGTTACTTATCACTTCCATCCCAATTCACGACTGCAGATAAAGGCCCATCCGAAGTGTACGTTAAGGAATTTCTCTCTATCATATGGATTTCTGAGGTTATAGATAAGGCCATCGAAGAGGACCGTTCTATTATGGAAAATGCTCAAGGGTTTTGGGAATTCATCGTTCTCCGATAGATATCCGACAGTAGACGATTGTACACTTTATTCCACATCGAAGGTTTATTGAAAGTACAACGAATTAATACCAAAAGAAATGTGCGATGTTTATAATAGCTCATTTTAAGACGAATCCTGGAATTAGCTAGTTTAATCTTTTCATATCGTGCATAGTTTACTCAGTTATGCCACTTCCCTAGTAATTAAATTCGCAATGAAACTACCATCAAATCGTTAAAAATAATTTTTACAACAAAATTTGATTAACTACAATGGGATTTATTAATTGAAATACAAGAATTAAAAAAACAAAATAACTGAAAGTAACCACCATTATTGCACGTTTACATTGTTAGATACTAAAGTTTCTTTATCTACAATGCCGAGAATTGTATTTGAATGTTTACATTGTTGAGACAGCATTTGTAAGCGAGAACAGTTGAGTATATTTACAATGTTCGCATTACGCTCAATTAACGAAACAATTCTGAATCGTACGTTCATCAGGACGTGTTTATATAAATAAATAACTTCATTATAGCGAATATAAAACTCAGATTTGTCATTTAAAAGTCATTCGATTATTACTTTTAGAGCCGAGTCTTGTTCCTCTTATGAATCTTCCAAAAAAGTGCAAATCTGCTACGATCACGTTGTGGGTCACCTCCCTCTTCCCAAGTCAAACAGAATCACCTCGTCTATAAACATAATTGAATGGAGGACAGCAATGAGCACTTGTTAATTATAATATGACGTCTTTTGCTCTGATACGTAGCTATTAACGTCATCCACCCGAATCAATCAAAATCCAATTAAGATTTTTTCGTCCAAATTGCATACATTTACTCAATTTGGCGGGTAACCGAAGCAGGCGCTTTAAACAAACACAGATTTCCTTTTTTTGGGAAGATTAAAAAATCGACGTGATTTTCAGGAGCCGGCCATTGTCTGAAGGGATGCTGTAAACAAGGTAAATCTATTAGAGTCGCCCTTGGAAAATATCCACCCGCGGTCACTCTCTCTCGCCGCCGTGGTTATTTACGGCCGCAGTTGGTTTTCCATTATAAACTCCACTTTCCTCTTTTTTCCCTTCCGAGCGCCGCCTTTATTTTAGCGCTATTAATTAACGGGTTTGAGAAGTGCGTTGACGGAGGGAGTCCGCCTCCTTGGCCGTCCCCGCTTCGGAAATATCATAAATAAATGCCACGGGAATAAATCAAACCGCCCTCGACGCAATTAATACTAATCTGCGATGACGTTAAATACATCATCTCGTGGATTCTTTGACAGAAAGCGAGCTCTGCCTCGACAACAAGCCTCTCTAAGTGGCCTATTTTTGGAATTTCTCTCCTTTTCATGAATATGGTTAAGGTTAAATTTAAATATCGTGATTTACTTACTTTGATATCTATGCGAGCCCCTCCTCGGATTGAGTACGTGTTTCATAGCACTAGAAATCGTATTTCCATCGCTAAACCCTCTTTTATCCAATACTCTTATGTAACATTAATCAGGCTCGTAATTACATTTTAGTTACACTCATGAGATAAAAATAACCTGATTTTTTCGGCTTAATATTCACTTATTCGATACTTTTCTTTTGACTTATCGTTTGTTTGTTGAAGTGTCAATAATAACTTACATCTTTCATTGTTGTCGATTAACTACTATGGTTTTCTACTACTTATCGCCATTTTTATCTGAATGTACCACTTAAATTTTAAAAAAGCAGCAAGTTATTGAAGTTGGAAGTTTTATGTTTTCCGCGATAAATCATTTAAATGGAAAGAAAACCGAAGTATTCGCAACTATTTCAATCGATCTCATGTATTAACTCAAACGACGAAAAAGTAAATACGAATACGTATTGATTACGAGATAGGGGACAGCTTGGCATCCAGAAGACAGGGTCCTCCCAAACCCTAGCTCGATAGTTAATGAGGAGAAAAAGTCAAAAGTTCTAGAGGAACAAGTCACAAACTTTGACGTACGAGTCTTATGCAAATCAGGAGTGACCAATAAATAACGACGTATAAAAGCGGCAAGAAGATGGAGCGGTGCATAGAAAGAGGAAGAAATGATACGTCATCCGAAGTTGTCTGCTATTGTTGGCGGGGGTTAGGCGCCGATGCAGACCTCAATACGCACGCGGATAAAAGTCTGAAAGCGCTGCGAGGGCTCTTCATCTCGGCTTCCGATCGTAATCATGGAACAGAAGAACGAACGGGTGGTTGGCGGAGTGATACAAGGTCGATAATACAAACCGAAATGGTGCAAATGAATTCTCGTGGGCTGGGGTTCGTAAAAATATGAATGGGAAAGAAATGAGGAAGACGTCTACATTTCAAACAAAGGGGTGCAACTTGAGGCAACAATGACACGAATACAACAATAAGACAATGTTACAATGATAATACAATAATAAGACAACATTAAAATAATGATATGATCGCTATAATGGTCTTAAGTTACAACAATACACGACTATGACCGAAGAAACAAAGGTTTCTACACCCTATCTCAACGGCCGTCGAATTAACTGAAATCGTTTAAAATTTAAATCACTTTGGATTTCTGCTATTTGAATTCCATAGCTATTGTTTATCATAACAGATTAACTATGTTTAGGTGTATATCTAAAATCGAAAACGGTTACCATTTTTGTCAATCTTTTCTTTGAAATGAACTGGAAGCCATTCGCAGATTATAATAAAATCGCAATCCCTGATTCAGAAAAATTAAAATAAGGAACATTTTCCAAATATTATCCAGTGATTCCTCGTGTATTACTATAACTAACAGGCATAATCGTTTCTGTACTTCAAAAAACGTTTAAATAATTAATTTTAGCAGTTATGGGAGCAAATACTGAATAAGTTCTAAGTTTAGAAAGAACAACGAAGACTATTTCTTTTTAATTCTCCATCTCAACTCCATATTTTATACCATAGTACTATTTGATATTTCTCACAGACAACCCTTATAAATAAGAAAAATAGGGCCAGAGGAGAACTAAGAGACTTGCACGTTTATTGTGAGCAAAAAGGCCATTTTGAAGGCCAGAGAAATGATTAGGAGAATCTGAATATCTTTAGAGGAAGTTCACATGCTCTCCACAAATCCGCCAATGAAAGCAAACAGGAAAGAGATTGTACATTAAGCACAACGGGGAATTTGTAGCGAAATTAGGTTGTATCGTCCATATTTATGGACACCGGTTAATCTCGTAACTGACAATAAAAACAAAGAAGAGAGAGTTGCATTCTAAGAACATAGGAATCCATCCTTAGTATGAAGGAAAGATTTTCACCGAGTCGCACGAGAATCTTACAATATCTTAAACAGAAAATGGAAAATAGACAGGAAAGTGACTGTCCAGAGAATCTTCCGCGGTATCTAGCCCAAATGCCTCCTTATGAAAGTAATTTTCCTTGAATTTATACTCGCCGGGTACATTCCCCGTAATAATATATACGGTGCGATCTGAGTGGTGTTCTCCCTTAACGAGGCTCCCAAACCGGTTCCTTGCGTTGTTTATGGAAAATTCCAGCTTCCTCGCTCCTCTGCTCTTCTTTTTAATTTATTCACCTTATCTGCTCCTATTTTACGACTGTTCCCGCGACGTACAAGAGATGACGGCAAAGGAAGCAAAAAAAGCGAATGCGGAGAGATGACCTCATGATCTAGACGAGAGATCTCACTCCCTAGGGAGTGATCCACCATACTTCGCTGTATTGCAATCCAAAACGCAGGATATACGCATATGTGCGTTTCTATTTATTTATTCATCTGATCACTCATGAGTCTTTCAGCTCTATGTACGATCATGATGCACATCAGAATTCCCTCCTTAACGTCTTCTCATTTACTTCACTCACCACATCAACCCAGCGCCCCAGCACACGTCTTTCCAGTTATCTTCAAGAAATTGTGGTGATCATTCCTTGTATCCGTGGATATCTTCCAGAAACAAATCCTAAATTTCGTTCAATTTTATAGTATATAGTTCTTCTAGGTCTTGAAATGTATGCACCCCTGAGTTCTAAATTCAGCGCCCTTCTCTTTTTTATGGCTACCTTCTCCCTGAATACCATCAAAGAATCCCACTCTGTCTCTTCCCCTGCATCCAACCTTTATACATATCCCTTTGCAATCAATCATCCATCCAATTCAAAATCTGGCCCAACCATATCTTTTGTAACAGATTAACATATACAAAAATAAATCTCCAAAACGAGGAAACATCCTCATCTACATCTACATAAATACCCTGCAAGCCGCCTTACGGCGTGTGGCAGCGGGGTCCTCTTCTTTATTTCTCAATTCCCCCACAAACATCCATTTATTGGACAATTACAGTGGTGGATTTGACACAATAAGAACGGACGAACACACACGACCATTCCCTAACAGGAAAAATCCGACTAGCCGGGATTCGAACTCGGGACCTTGGGGTTGGAGCGCTAGCGTGCTACCACGCTAACCACTCCGCCCTCGAACAACATCGAAGAAAATAAAATCACAGAAATTATTTCCTATATCCGATGCGATAAAAGGAGTCAAATACTTCTTAAATGTCGAAATTCCGCATCCAATTCCTAATTTTGAGCCTACATTTTTTAAGGAGTTCTATAATGTATCTTACACGATTCGATAGTTGAAACATCGCTCGGCGTCGCTCTATCTTCTCTAATTCGCATCGCAGACGTTAGAGGCGCACCTGCTGCCCGCCTCCAGCGCCGTTCTTTTGTTTTCTGCCCCTTTCGCGTACGCGCCCACACGCGCCTTTTCGCGGATTCCATCCGCTGCACTGAGGTGCACTCGTGTGCGTGTGCACGCGTTGATTAAAGCCACCGAACGGCTCTTCTTTGTTTGGTTCGTCTGAGATTTTTATTGTTCTCTGGCAAAAGAAAATGTCACTCTGCTTAAGGAGACGGTGGCCTTTTCGAAACGCTTTCCCAGATTACATATGTATGTGAGGAGAATTAAGGAAGATGACGTGTGAGCAGGCGGTGGATCCAACTCTAGTAATGACTGTTACGGCGGAGACGTGCACCTTAAAGTCACGCCTTCTCGGAGAGGGACATTTTCGGCGACTGGAGAAAAGTGCGCTAATGGAACTCGCGAATTTTTCAGATCGAGCAGAACTTGTAGGGCTTGAGGGTGTACTCAATACAATACAGTAATAATATGCAATTTGAAAAGTACAAGGAAAATTATCTAATGACAAAAACATATTATAGTGTGGATAAGTATATCAATGAAAAAAGGTGAACTAGAATATAATGAAATATAATTAAATGTAATTTCTTGAAATTGCAATGAAATATAATGTATAGTAATTGTACTATATATTTTTGATTGATAAGTAATGCATAATTTATATCAAATACTGTAAAGGTTACAAAATTTTATAGATACTTGCAATTGCTTGTTATAGAATAATTGTAACAGCCCTTGTCCTATACATTCTTGTGTACGTCATTGGATAAATGAATTGATTATTATTATTAATATATCTCAAGGAGAACGCCGATAAGAACACGACCAGCAATTGCAAAATGTTCTTTCATTTACCGCCTCCCAACTATCAACGTATCCTCCCTATTTCCATTCATGTTCGTAATACTTTCGTAAATAATTATAATGTGATTTACTTTCCAATCGATCACTTTGTTTCATAGTTTCGAGTCTAACACTTATCATTTACTATTACAACCAATGTAAAGACAATATGTTCTTGGTTTTATATAATTAAAATGTAATATAATAGCGATATGATTCAACGATCCCCAATTGGTTTGAATATATTCTAAGTACTACACACAAAGTGAAAGTAAAATAGATATAAACTGACGACTTTTAGAGGAAGAAATCTTCAAAAATAAATACTTTGAGCGGAAAAAAGAGAACCTAATCATCGGACGAAAAATCTATTCTTCTTGCTCATTAAACTGCGATGAAATAAAATGATTTTTTTTATGCCACGAAAACGCGCCGTCGGTCATAGTCAAATTTCGGAAGATAACGCATGCGCAATAGAAAATATAGTGTAACTATTTAGAGTACTCCACACTTCTCATGTTATGATTTATAATGGATAATTTTATATCATTATATTATTTTATTATTATATTATTTTTTCGGAAAATGGAAATGGGAAGCTGTGAATGTTGGTTAATCAAACGCATTGTATACATTACAAATAAACGATATTAAACAGTAAATTCCTTGCAATCAATGATTCACTTAATCCATGAAATTCAGATTTCTCCAAATGAGACTCATAAGCGCCTCTTTATTTCTTCGACGAGGATTTTTGGACGGATTTTGCACTTTTCGCTTCCTCTGAATTTAAATGAGAACACCTCATTCCTATTAGTATCTCCAATTTCATTTATTTATACGGTTACATACGAACATTTCTACCATTCTTGATTGCGGATTTTAATCATTTCGTGATAATAGAGGAAGGGAAGGGGCGAGAAATGCCACAAAAGTTGTTCTCGCTCGCGATGGATCGAGAAACAAACGAAGGCAGCGATCCGCTTTTGTTAGCACATCACTACCTCCTTGTTTATCTCAACGGGAGTCTTTTTCGAAACTGGAAACCTTTCTCAGAAAACCGCATCGTATCCACGCATAGGAGATGTCATTTTGACGCCCCTTTTCCCCTTCATAAACCAGCGCATCACAACATTTCGGCACCGCCGCGGGACACGACTGCCTGGTGCCAACGACTTCAAAGAATCCTCGGTGCACCACTCGCGGCGCCAACCCAAAACGAATTTAACGACACGATAAAACCCTCTTTTTTGTATTTCGCCCCAAATTAATCGGCCAAATATGTTGGTTTCCCATTTTAACAGCCCGAAAACGGTTTTTTTCTCCGATTTCTGGAGACGTGTCTCTTGGAATCCGCTTTAAATATTTGGGCGTCCCAAAGGCAGTTGCCTAAGCGATCTCTTCTCAGAATTAAGGGCGTAAAAAATTAGTACTTCCGTGGACCACATAAGGGACCCTTCTTCCGCTGGATGCTAAGATATGCCACGTGGAGGTTCATTCCAAGCGCTCTTTCTTCCACAGCTCCTGAATCCCTAGCATTCTTTACAACGATCATTGCACACAAATTTTTACATTGTCCTCCTTTGGTCAAGAGTAATTTCAGGTTTAACAGTTTAACGTAAGAAAACAGGTTTAGGTGAAGGGGTCCCGCAAATGCTCCGTGATGTAGGGGCCCAATCTGCGGGGAGCTGTGTTACTATTTGCGAGAATCTGGCTCCTAGGATATATTTAATTAGATATTTGGAATAAATCTGCAAACTGTCATGTCCTCAATATGTTAACCTCGAAATTCGTTTGATGTTTCATCAAATTAAATTGCTAAATGCGAATTACTTTCGTTGTAAAAATACTGACAAAACTGTCGTAAAAATTTAAATTANTCGCTTTATTTACTAAATATGACGAATTTACAATTGTTAATAAATTATCATAACACGGTAAATCATTTGTTGCGTTTCCAATTGAATATCCTTTGAACAGATTCCTGTTAGGGAGAGAGCTTTTATTTTCTAAAACGAAAGTTGTCAAACTCATGGCGCCAATAATTTCCACGGACGTGGAATTCAAAGCGCAAAATGTACGGCAAAATCAAAGGCGGAATTGCTACACTCAGTTCACGCAGCCTATTGTTTGCTACTAAGGAAACAAAACAGATTGTTGCTTTACAAAGGTTCTTTTCAGAGAAGTTCTAAAGCTGACCCGAATCAACGCACAACTAAAACCAACCGAAATATGCTGTAATTTAGCTGTCGGAAGCTATCCTCCACGCTCCCAATAAAACATCTGATTATACACCTGTTCTTAACCCTTCCCTTACCTTCTGAATGTATTCATTTAGATCATAATATTTGATCAATAGAAACATGAGGCACTTAGAATGGAATCGACGGGTAGTTTCGGACTTAAAGATGAGAAAAAATGTATAAATTCCCTCAATGTGAAGTGTTATCAATCAGTCGCCACCAAAACGAATGTTTGAGAAAGCAAAGCAGATCTCATAAACTGAGTGCGTCTCATCAAAGACACGACGAACGTCATGCTTTCCGCAAACATAAGTGCTTTTTAAAAACACAATCTGAAAATCATGTGATTCGACACTAAACCGCCATCCGGTTTTGACCAATCGTTCGTAGCCTATGCAGTCTGCGAATAGTTACCCTTTCAACAGAAACTCTTAAAATATGAGAAGGAAAATCCCTTTTGTGTCTCGGGAACGACACAACGCTCCATCCCTTTCGAGGAAAATGAGCAAAAAGGACGCTAATACGAGAGGGCGTTTTATTTAGCGACGTCGTAGCAATTAAAAAGACGGCTCTCGTGCGTTTGCGGAAGAAGGCTTCATTTTTTCCAGTTTCTTTCATCTCGCAAGAGGTTGGGAGGGTAGCATCGGATTTTTAGAGACGCAAATAAAAGAAAGGGATTCTCCCCTTCTTTGCAATGCTTTTTTCCAGAGAAGTTTTCTCCCCTCGAAGATTACATCTCCGCGATTACTCGAGATAAAAAATGCTAAGAATAAAGGCCGATGGAGATTGTAGAGACGTCAAAGGTAAGACGGACGGAGTTAATTGCTATATTTATCAAGCGTTGAAAAAGCCGCTCTGCTCTAATCACCCTATATAAATAATCCTTCTTAAAATAAAGTTTTGCATGACTTACTTTTACGTTACGGGCTCATAACTTAATGTTTTTTCTTGTTTAGTTTAAACGCTTACTATTGGCAGGTTATGAAAGGTGCATCTCGATAACAATAATTTAATTCTTAAATAACTTTTCTATCACATTAACTTATCATCTACATGCCTTATTTGAGTAGAGATATAATACTTCGATTTAAACGCAGAAAAATATGTTTGGCCCAATCAAAGTTATGTCTGTAGATTCCGCGTTTCGATAATTGTAAGTACGTCTCATCTTAAAAGTCTTTTTGAGGTAATATTCGAAGATAAAGCTGTTCCGTTTCACGTAATTTTCTCCGATTAATTTCTCTTTAATGGAAATATATCAATACTGTAACACATATTTAGTACGAATTACCTTATCACCGAATAAAATATTTCAGCATCAACTCTAACGTATTTTCAATAAATATACTTTATTCCGATGAGAAAACAACAGAACTGATGTCGTTAAATATGAATTTAGTTAAAATCTCCAAATAACCTGAAACATATCCCTCCCATACATTATATTGATTGATTAATAATTATTAATTTAATTAATTAATTAATAGTAATTATAAATAGAAGATTAAAGATACAATAAATGTATAAACATTCCACGAGAATCATCTCTGTTATTAATATCAGCAACGCGCTACGTATATATTTCCGTTACAATACGAGAAAGAGGATTTATGCCTTGTCCATTTGTATTTGAAAGGTTCGCTGAGAGTTCCCTTTGTATTTGAAAGTGACGACGCAAAGGGAATTGTGGGAGAAATTAAGCTGAATCCTCGCTCGAGATCCTTTCGAAAAATATCCTCTCTCACATCTTCCATTCGCTATCCGAGACGGCGGTTGCGGGGAAATTAGAATGTCCGGTTTTTACGCGATAAAGAAAAATAAAAACAAAGGACGGCAGAAATTTTAAAAGAGAGGAAAAACAAATGAAGAGAGGACGGCGTCTGAAAGGATTTCTTTCTTTCATTAGCGTTTCATGGAGAGGAAATAATTCCGAGAGATATGTGTGTGGAGAGGACTGAAAGTCTAATCAGTCAGCCGTTAGAGAAAATTTGGCAGTTAAAGGGTTCAAAAGAAGCGAGACATTTCTGGGAATCTCTCGGATACCTTATTTGTGTGTCGGAGGATACAGAATATGCTGCTTTCCAAAATGGAGATGGTGGAGGAGTGACACTCTTCGTTGGCGGAAATGGACATCGGTGAAAAAGGGAGTGTCCTCCATAAAAACAAAGTTTCCATTGAAAAGAAAGAGACGAACCTTGAAGTTGAATATTCATTTTCTCTTTGCAATCCTTCACACACTCCACTCCTGATTATCCTAAGTGACGACATCTTTACTTCTAAAGCAGCTAAAAAAAGAAACGGATGTAAAACTCAAGAACAATGCAATGAACTTCTTGCAAATATTCAGAATCATTGCCAGCTCTGATATTAGAAATTTAATTATGTTATTATAATATCAAATGTAACCTCACACAATACAGCAAAGCGTTTTCCCAAAAAGTAAATATGATGAAAAAACGTGCTCCTTGGAATAAGAATTGAATTACAGTAGGCATTTTTACTTCAAAATATTAAAGTATTCGCTTTATTTACTAAATATGACGAATTTACAATTGTTAATAAATTATCATAACACGGTAAATCATTTGTTGCGTTTCCAATTGAATATCCTTTGAACAGATTCCTGTTAGGGAGAGAGCTTTTATTTTCTAAAACGAAAGTTGTCAAACTCATGGCGCCAATAATTTCCACGGACGTGGAATTCAAAGCGCAAAATGTACGGCAAAATCAAAGGCGGAATTGCTACACTCAGTTCACGCAGCCTATTGTTTGCTACTAAGGAAACAAAACAGATTGTTGCTTTACAAAGGTTCTTTTCAGAGAAGTTCTAAAGCTGACCCGAATCAACGCACAACTAAAACCAACCGAAATATGCTGTAATTTAGCTGTCGGAAGCTATCCTCCACGCTCCCACGCTCCTTGCAACACTGGGAATTTGACTAAGCATCCAATTGAGATCCGATAAAATACGATAGTTGTAAAAAGGCCGTGCAGAAGATCCCGCGGATAACGAATCTACCTTGCCAACTTAAGGAATGAAATCTTTCTAATTGAAGTTTAAATTCATGTACGCAGTTGATTAGAAATTGTTAAAATATGACATACTTTCCAACCTTTTCTTCCGTGTACCTCACCGTCCGATAACATGAAGTTCTTCACTCAAGTGCACTAGTCTTTCTAATTACTCACTACAGTAGATAGTAAATTATTAAATTACATTAATTAAATTAAATCTAAGAGGAGACTAATGTGTCTCATTCAGATAAACTAGTCTCAATCTCGCCCTGACGTAAAATAGTATTGTTGTATTTTATAATTATTATCATAATAATAATTATTATTATTGTTAATATTATCATCATGTCATCTTTCCGTGAGTATACGCTCTTGCATCTACCGCTTACCCCATCCATACAACAGTGTTCTATCTCTTCTCCTTCGTCAAATTAGCAGTAGAATTTTCTTTTATTCTTCCTTTTTAATACTTTGTTCTATTAATGTTGTTGTTGTCTGAATTCAAACTTCAAAGACTTTTCCACAACTATATATTGAGTAAATAAATAGATAAATGAATAAATGATAAACAACAACGTCATCGATAGGTTTACTACATCATACGCAAAGGTAAAAATAGAAACGTTACGTGACATAAATATTACCCCATCCGATAGCATCCTATGGATCTGGTTGTGACTGCCAGGTCTAGTGATTCTCACTGAGAACCCTGTCTGAGACTTTCCCTTACGACATCCAACCTATCTGTACCCGAGCGGATCGCTGCTAAGGGTCGCTGCATTTTCTTCCACCACTTGTACACGCGATCATCCTCTTTCATCCCCGAAAACCCACCCATCGCCAACCCAACCCTTACCACCCCACCCAATGCTAACCCGTCCGTGCCCACCCATTGCCATTCCACCCCCACCCCAATAAACCCGAAGCAAACTTCACATCGACCCGACACCAGGACTATCACAACCGAAACTTCCTTCCGTTCGCACAATATCTGCGGAGAGAGAAGAGGAGGGGAACAAATGACAATCAGCGGTACCGCCCTCGAGGGGTGAATGGATTGTGAAGGAGGTGCACGGCAGCGTCACAATGACGAAACAAAACAAAAACACAAATCCTCGATGGGGATTATAAATGCAGACGTCTCGCATTGGTACGGGATGTAATTTTTTCGATAAACAAAGAATTTCAAATGAGAATAAAATCCAGGAAGAAGGAGCGCCACGCCTTTGTTGCTGAAGCGCGTCTGCAATGACAACTACTCTTATTTGGCATCGCATTTTTTAATTAGACTCGTCGGCGAATGCTTTGCTATAATCTGCAGAGAGAAATTCTAAATTCTCGCCTCCTCATTTTGAAACCCACGTAAATTCAAATCTTATTATTTTTAAGATAATGACCTTATTTTGGTGCAAAACTATAATCGGCAAAGGAAAGAATAAATATGCCTTTATTAAAAATTATTATTAATTCAATTATTTTGGGGATACGTATTATACATGACTAATATGATTATGTGTGCATATACGTCAATAAAACAGAAGAACTACATAATTCTACATTTATGTATTTCTCGTGAATTCCGTTTCTGGAAAATTTTGAACGAAATTATACACTGTAGGCTTTAAATTTCAGAAAATACGATATCTATAAACACTTTAAACTGAGCCTTTCTATTTTCAAAAACGTTATCGTCATAGAGACTAAGGCACGTAGTGATATGTTGCGGAAACAAAGGGAAACGGTGACTAAGGCAAAGAGATGGCTCTTGAATTTCTGAGACGTGGAATTCTTGTTTATAATAATATCTGAAATACTCTCAACGTTTCATTACCAAGAAAATTATTATACGATGGAGATATAAATTAAATTGTGCGAATGTTTTGCTTTTCTCGGATCCCCTGAATATCTATCGTAAGCTCTCAATCTCTTAAAATGTTGCCACAAACATGTTTTAATTGAACTTCCTCGAGTCTTCGAAAATTGAACCAGAAATATGAGAGACGATAGCCGGAAAATGCAATTAAAATTATCGGGAGCTTTGCGAATTACAGAGAATACTCTTTCATTAACAACCATTACTTATGCATTACGTCGTAAATATGTAGAAGAGACATCATCCGCTCATTTGACGCATTTGAGCTAAACTATAGCTAAAGGAATAATAATCTTACAAACTTGAACGGATTTTAATAAGAGTAAGATTCGGCTTTGGATAATAAACGGTGACGACGTCCGCAGAGATAGCGCCGCGGGTCGTCGATGAATAGAAGGATCGATATATCGAATGGTTAACGGACGAGAAGGAGAAGAAGAGGGACCAATAAGAAGGGGGAATCGGAGTACAGCGCAAGGATTTCCAACAAAAATGTTAAAATGCATACGTGAGATTTATAAAAAAAAATGGTAGACTGAACCACCCATTCTGGGTTTTAATATTTCTTCGAAACTGAAATACATAAAAAATATATAAATTTAAATAAGGCGCTTAGTAAACGATGGAAGGCAAACGTATCCATAGTGATAAAGCAACGCGCGGAATAAAATAACGAAAGATATTTAAATTTCTACGATTATTTATTATATTTATATACTTCCCAGTCGGAGTTGACAATTTTCGGTAGAAATTCAGTTTCCAATTAGTATAAAGATGCCCAACTTATTATTAATTGTAAAAGCAAGTATTGACGGCGGATCTAAATATTGCTGTGTTCTTGTAATTTGTACAGAAAGAAATAATTAGCACTAACGTGAATAATGAAGTTGCAAGCTTCAGAATAAGCCTATATTTACACCGCATATCCTTTTATGCGACGTCATTATTTTGAAAATAAAGGTCGATAAAAACATTCCGTGAATTCATTCGTAAGTAAAAGATATATTGCCGATCCGTTTAGCTTTCCAAAAAAGAATTTTTGATTCCACTTACATCGAGACAATGTACAATAGCGATCTGGTAAAATGCATTTCGCACAGGTTAAAATATATTTCAGAAATCGATCGGTAGAATTTATGCTTTATGCGAAAGATAAGTAAAAACAAAGTAAATGGGTTAGTGTTTACACCCTCTGCCACATATCTATCTGCAGCTTGCAATTCCCAGACGTAGACGTAAGAATAGAATCTGCAATGGGCCCTCCGTTACGCTCCTCGACTCGAATGGTAACCGCAAAGAGGCCTTCCAACGCCTCCTTGTCCTTTCGGCGCCTGCGCACACGCTTTGGGGGACGCGTGTCCGTGAGCGTGTCTTCGCGCACCACTCCTGCACCGCGATGCACGCCGAGCGAGACCGTCACGACCTCTGCACTCTTCTCTGCTTACCTCTCTTCATGCCGGGAAATTTCTCCCTTTGAGGCCTCATCAAGAATTTAAGGCTTTAATCGTGGTTTTCAAAGTTCTTCTAAAGAATACGTGTATCTGAGTACTTCTAAGCCTAAGAAAGAGTTCGAAAAACAGGAGAGCAATTGTGAGCGTATTTCGGTGGAAATCACAACCAAATAACTACCAAACTACTCTCGATGAAACACCTTACTGATGCCATACGATTGCAAGCCACAGCAGCGTGGGGGCGCTAGCTCGGCAAAATCGAAGTTCCGGGTTCGAATACTGGCTAAGGCATGGAGATTTGCGATCGTGATGTTAAATAAGAGGTTGAGTGAATGAGCAGCCAATAAAGCCTCTACATCGCCCAATAAAGTTGTCATCATCATTATTTTTTTACCACATCTTGCAATAAGAAAACCATAAAGTTGGTCAGCTTTTACTCTCAGTTTATCAAATTTAAGGAATTATATTCAATTAAGTCTTCCATTCTCCACATGTGACGTTAATTAATCATTATTTCACGAAGTAATGCAGGGAATCGTAGTTTCATTAATTCCGCGAGTACTTAGAAACTTTTAATAAAAAACAAAATGACTCGAGTGAATCACATTTACATTTTTTTAGAACGTTTCGACCAAAGCAGACATCCAAAGAACATCATTCAAAGATGGTTTGCCTGACATTCATTTCCGATATCAATACCAACTTCGACATTATGTTTATGCATAAAATAAAACGCATAAATTTATGCGCAGCCTTTTCGTATTTAAATAGAAGAGATCGACGCTTTGATCATAAAACCCGCCGTCGCCCTCGTTTAATTAAAACAAAAACCATGAGATATCGTCGTGAGAGATGCGAAGATAAAGCTGTTTTCCTGACCGTTCGAATCAAAGTCTCTTCCGTAAAATAAAGCGAGGCTATTCCCCGCATCCTCTTTATCAATCTCCGCTCATAGAATGACCTCCCGTCGAATCGGAGGGAGAAAAACGAATAAAAAGGAGGAAATCCCTCCGAGACGGCCATTTTCTTGCCGTTATCAGCAGGCGGTTGTAGTCATGGTAACATCCACCCTCGAAACGACCAACCCTCGCAAACTCTCGCATAGACTCACGGGAATGCCAAATTGACGCCAATTACCTCCGAAAAACTACTGACTTAAAGCTCCACCATTAGCCCTTCCTCCACCTTAAAGCGCATTCATTCTTCATCTGTCACTATGCTCTCCCATCACTAGCCTTGATCATATCGATGAAAATGAGCTGGAAAAGGCGGTCGCGGCTGGTTTAGGGATAAAACGAGGGGGGACCATGGGGAGGGGGGGAGGAAGAAGGGTATTAAGGAGGCTGCCCACATGACGTCACTCCCCCGTCGCTAGAGGGATAAAATAAATAAATGAAATACAAGGCGTGTTGGTGCAGCTGAGGGTTCATTACTATCACACAAACACAAGGGTCGTAAAATTACGAAAGGGAGCGCGGGTTTGTTTGCCTTACTAAACGCACCAGCACACAAAACTGCTTAAATTATAATCGAAATTTTCACCGATGGAAATTTGCACCGCGATTATTGATGAAATAATCGGGTCCAAGTTTGTCGTATCTCGGACATGGTTTATAACCAAAATCTTTTCGGATTCCCAAAAAGCAAAGCCAATTCGCAAAGTTTCCCTGAGCACTTACAGCCTTTCGCATTTTCTCCAACTTTTATTTTCACACGGACAAATTACGATTTTACTGAAAGTTTGCTGCAAACTTATAAAGTAGGTTTATAGTTTCAGATATATTCAAAATTGGTAAAATGGACCCTAATAAGCAGATAGGGTATTTTAATAGTCAAGAATGAAATGATAATTTAATGATGAAATATATTGAAAAAAAGCGCAAAGGTAATGAAAAAGATAAGAATCGTGGATATTATACGGTGCACTAACAGCCATCATATGCAACTTTCCGTGTTACTCTGTTCAGTGCATAACAGCACGATTACTTGTTGCAAGATCTATGAAATTATTAACGATGGAACCGAATAAAGAATACTTTCCGGTGAAATTGGAATTCGGACAGAAAACAAGGATGAAATTCCCCGTTGAAGAATTTCCAAAATTCCTCTTTATCGGGAAAGGGTGAGGGTGACGAGGGATCATTTGAAAGACACCTCTTCAACTCTCAATTGAGGTAATGCAAGACGCGGCCGGAAGTGGAGGACCACTCAGTGTATCACAAGGGCGAGGTCGAGCAGACCTTCTCCGATTGCCGGTGGGGGAAGTCAACTCATCCGACTTTTCTGAACACTTATTTAATAATGGGATTCAACAGTTCGACAAAATGGAGGAGTTCTTATAAGAACATACATTTCGAGCTTTTGAAATCGCCGCAAAATCTTCTCCGCGATTCAGTTATCAGTCACAACAAAAATTTCCTCCGATGACGACTCAAGGCGTTCTTCTGAACTAGATGATTACAACCGACAGCTATCGGAAGATGTCGTAATAATGCAATGAAGAACAACTGCTGCTCAATCAATTCTTACTTCGGCTCACTCACACAATGAAAACGCCATTAAAAGGGCTGCGGCCCTCCGCTCTATGAATGTTTCAATACGTTGATTGTTGGGGAAATCGCGTTTTTGCAGAGCGGAAAACGGTAAGTATATGCTGAATACATTTCTTTTTTCTTTATTTCAATGATCGCGAATAGCATACATTGAAGACCTGCAGAAGCTCTGCATCTTACGTGAACAAGAGATCTGGGTTCAGCTACCTCATCCCCTGCACTGAAGTTTAATGAGTAACAAAATAAACTAACATATCTACGCTGTAATTTGCCTATCAGACCAGAGAAATTTAAAATACCCACAGTATCACGACATTTATTTTGAATTATACAATTACCCGTTTAATTCGAATAATTTCATATTTTCCCCCAATTTTATTTTCACTTGGACTTTCCGGTTTTTCTTTTGTATCGCTTTTTTATGTAAAACGTTTGCACATCTTACTTTTATGCTCTAATAGGTTTTCCCAAGGATAAATAATTTTTATATCCTATAAATTGCTATGTGCCCCACGCAATAGTTCAGATCCTTGTTACAAACTCGGTTTGTGACATTTAACTCCGATCTTAATTCTTGCTTTATGTGACACCAGTCTTTTCCATCGACTGCAGCCAAAATTATATCAGATTGATCACAGCAAAATAATGGCACACTTACTGCAAAAAATTTCAAATCCGTACTTCTCCTAAAAGGCAAACTTACCACTCAATGAAGCCGTACCGAAGAGCTTTTTTAAGGCGAGTCAGGTTTCATTGCCAGCTCGCATCATATTCAAAACTCTGAGGTACTCCTCAGGTTTCGGAGATATAAAAAGTAACGACCTTAAAGACCTCTCAATGGCGAAAATAAAACTAGAATTTGCCTTTCTTAAGATCTGAATTTTGATTAGCGGAAATTGTTTTATGGTTCTTCCATATCAGACCAAGGTTCTGTAACCAAACTTGTATGTGAGACAAAAGAAGAAAGCTGTATTTAATCTCGCGATGAACAATAAAGGGTGTTTAACGACTAATGTAATTCGCCATTACACGCGAAGAATTCAGGTTTATAGCGGAAGAGTGGAAATTCCGAAGTCTCCACGAGTTTAAAACGATTTCCATCACTTATGCTGCCTCCATTTATCGTCAAAGTTGAAGATTAACAAAAATTACGATGGGCAAGAGTTTTGGGTGAGCAATTGAAAATAATCTGAATTTTCCGTAGGCTTATCGAAGAAAACGGGATAAATTAATCACCTGAAATTGGGGGTCGTTCTATATAAGGCCAGGAATACATTAAGTTAACAAGAATTAGGTTTTCACACCTGTTATTCCTTGGCCAGGAACAATTTTGGAAAAATTAATCTATTATTATGCGAAGATA